>JARACY010004812.1:0-24900 GCA_029255725.1 Scrobipalpa atriplicella | reverse complement strand
CTCGGTAAGTTATCATTATCCAACCGAACCATTACCGTCACGTATGTGGTTATGCAGACGAAATTACACCACTCCAATACGGAATCATTAAAAATACAGGTTGCTTTCCTTTCATTCACAAATGAATATTTTATTAGACACTTTATGCGAAGAGGGTTGGCTGGAACGAGTTTCCTGAGAGCTCACTTTGCTACACGCAACATTGCAATGCCACTATTTGGTCGGAAATGAAAGTCGCTCCCCGCAAAGCCTGTAATTTTTTCTGTATTTTTAGAAATCCTGGAATTTTAATAGTTAATTTAATACGCGGTTGTACTTTGATATGAAAAGCTCAATCATAATCCAAATGAATGAATCCTCAGTATCAATATTTTTGGAAATTTTGACACCTAAAGTGTTAATGCAGAGTGTTGTTCGCCGAAGACCGTGGGTTCGAATCTCACCCAAGTGTAAGTTTTAGCTTGTTTATTTTCATTTATTTTCATGAATCCTCAGTACCTCATTACATCACAGAAATGATCCATCAACGAGTACCTACACAGTTTATTTACGGAAGCGATATGCGTTCATTCGATTCATTGTTTACCGAGAATGATATCAATGCCAATTCATTTGATTACTGAAAGCGAATACGTTTTGGTAAGGGGATCTTTTTCTTGGCGTACTATAGGAGAGGCCTATGTCCAGCAGTGGACTGGTGCAGGCTGATGATGATGATGATAGGAAATGGATCGTCTTCTTTCTTAATCTACGTCGCAAGCATGACTCTGTTTTTCCTGCAGGTTGGTTGTTCCACCGTTGCTCTGGTCTCGGTGACGCCCCGGCGCGGGCCAGGGCCGCGGTCTGGTGCTTACAGCGCGCGGTCCAGGCAGAGCCGGAGTCCGGGGCTGGCTTGTACCTGCTGGGCCGGTGCTACGCCGCGCAGGGGAAGGTGCACGACGCCTTCATTGCGTATAGAAACTCAGTTGAGAAGTCCGAGGGGAACGCTGACACTTGGTGCTCGATCGGGTGAGGATTTCCCCGACTACCTATATGAAATGAGGATTTTCCCAACTACCTTATGAGGATTTCCCCGTCTACCTTGATAAAAACGTAGAAACGTAATAGAAGCTTCTTTTCTCAAGTCGATGGTTGGTTTAACCTAGCCCTTGTTTGTCAGCTGTGAACAAAAAACTGAATCCTGAATATTATGAGCGCGAGCATCATAAAAACATCGCTCGCGAAGTGCATCCAATAAATTAATGACCGGTGTAATGAAACTGAACTTTCCTTTTTACTATGATATCGGCGATAAATAACGCGAACACGTTAAGCCGTAATTAATGCCTGCTATGCGTGCGTCATTATTACAACTACTTGGTCAGTGAAAAATACTTCGGTTTACAATCCTGACAATGAACAAGTATTTTGCAGTCCATACATTTATTTACAACAGCTGAATTGGCCTGGCTTCTACCATCTTGTTTAAATTACACTTCCAGCTGTTCGATAGGTCGTAGGTACACAATTGACTTGTTCCTTATTTCACAGGGTTCTATACCAGCAGCAAAACCAGCCCATGGACGCACTCCAAGCCTACATCTGCGCTGTGCAACTGGACAAAGGCCACTCGGCCGCGTGGACGAACTTAGGCAGTCTATACGAGAGCTGTCAGATGCCAAGAGATGCCTTCGCGTGTTATACCAACGGGGGTGCGGCGGCGACGGCCTCCCATGCAGCCTTGAGGCAAAGACTGGTCTTTCTCAGGGCCCATTTGGCACACGCGCCTATGCCTTCGGTTACTGGAAAGTGAGTGGCTTTTATTACTGTAGAATAACGGTTCAAAATGAACTCAGTTGTTTCTATTAATTCTGTTAATACAAAATCCATTTACCCAACAAATGTTCATTGGCGTTCGTCACGCTTTTGTAAGCACTATGCAATGGTCTGAGATTCCTTCGGTATTATTTATGGCGTTATGTTTGGAAACGGGATTAGTTACGAGTTATTTTGAGAAAACACTCGACTAAGTAAGTAGGCGTTTTGTTTACAAGCCAACATTTTTTCTTCGTTTATTTTCATTACACTGTGGCAGACGTAACTACAATGGTATCTTTAGCTTTTTAGCTAAAGATGTACCCAATTTATCACAGACCGCTAAATTATTTATCCGATCGATACCCAATCTATCAGAGACCGGTAGATTATTTATTTAAAACTTTTAAAATACATTCTCAGCTGAGATCTGCAGTCAATTATTGGTCGGCAACAAGCTAAAGATACCATTGTAGTTACGTCTGCCACAGTGTAATGAAAATAAACGAAGAAAAAATGTTGGCTTGTAAACAAAACGCCTACTTACTTAGTCGAGTGTTTCTCAAAATAACTCGTAACTAATCCCGTTTCCAAACATAACGCCATAAATAATACCGAAGGAATCTCAGACCATTGCATAGTGCTTACAAAAGCGTGACGAACGCCAATGAACATTTGTTGGGTAAATGGATTTTGTATTAACAGAATTAATAGAAACAACTGAGTTCATTTTGAACCGTTATTCTACAGTAATAAAAGCCACTCACTTTCCAGTAACCGAAGGCATAGGCGCGTGTGCCAAATGGGCCCTGAGAAAGACCAGTCTTTGCCTCAAGGCTGCATGGGAGGCCGTCGCCGCCGCACCCCCGTTGGTATAACACGCGAAGGCATCTCTTGGCATCTGACAGCTCTCGTATAGACTGCCTAAGTTCGTCCACGCGGCCGAGTGGCCTTTGTCCAGTTGCACAGCGCAGATGTAGGCTTGGAGTGCGTCCATGGGCTGGTTTTGCTGCTGGTATAGAACCCTGTGAAATAAGGAACAAGTCAATTGTGTACCTACGACCTATCGAACAGCTGGAAGTGTAATTTAAACAAGATGGTAGAAGCCAGGCCAATTCAGCTGTTGTAAATAAATGTATGGACTGCAAAATACTTGTTCATTGTCAGGATTGTAAACCGAAGTATTTTTCACTGACCAAGTAGTTGTAATAATGACGCACGCATAGCAGGCATTAATTACGGCTTAACGTGTTCGCGTTATTTATCGCCGATATCATAGTAAAAAGGAAAGTTCAGTTTCATTACACCGGTCATTAATTTATTGGATGCACTTCGCGAGCGATGTTTTTATGATGCTCGCGCTCATAATATTCAGGATTCAGCTTTTTGTTCACAGCTGACAAACAAGGGCTAGGTTAAACCAACCATCGACTTGAGAAAAGAAGCTTCTATTACGTTTCTACGTTTTTATCAAGGTAGACGGGGAAATCCTCATAAGGTAGTTGGGAAAATCCTCATTTCATATAGGTAGTCGGGGAAATCCTCACCCGATCGAGCACCAAGTGTCAGCGTTCCCCTCGGACTTCTCAACTGAGTTTCTATACGCAATGAAGGCGTCGTGCACCTTCCCCTGCGCGGCGTAGCACCGGCCCAGCAGGTACAAGCCAGCCCCGGACTCCGGCTCTGCCTGGACCGCGCGCTGTAAGCACCAGACCGCGGCCCTGGCCCGCGCCGGGGCGTCACCGAGACCAGAGCAACGGTGGAACAACCAACCTGCAGGAAAAACAGAGTCATGCTTGCGACGTAGATTAAGAAAGAAGACGATCCATTTCCTATCATCATCATCATCAGCCTGCACCAGTCCACTGCTGGACATAGGCCTCTCCTATAGTACGCCAAGAAAAAGATCCCCTTACCAAAACGTATTCGCTTTCAGTAATCAAATGAATTGGCATTGATATCATTCTCGGTAAACAATGAATCGAATGAACGCATATCGCTTCCGTAAATAAACTGTGTAGGTACTCGTTGATGGATCATTTCTGTGATGTAATGAGGTACTGAGGATTCATGAAAATAAATGAAAATAAACAAGCTAAAACTTACACTTGGGTGAGATTCGAACCCACGGTCTTCGGCGAACAACACTCTGCATTAACACTTTAGGTGTCAAAATTTCCAAAAATATTGATACTGAGGATTCATTCATTTGGATTATGATTGAGCTTTTCATATCAAAGTACAACCGCGTATTAAATTAACTATTAAAATTCCAGGATTTCTAAAAATACAGAAAAAATTACAGGCTTTGCGGGGAGCGACTTTCATTTCCGACCAAATAGTGGCATTGCAATGTTGCGTGTAGCAAAGTGAGCTCTCAGGAAACTCGTTCCAGCCAACCCTCTTCGCATAAAGTGTCTAATAAAATATTCATTTGTGAATGAAAGGAAAGCAACCTGTATTTTTAATGATTCCGTATTGGAGTGGTGTAATTTCGTCTGCATAACCACATACGTGACGGTAATGGTTCGGTTGGATAATGATAACTTACCGAGTTGCCTGCAGACATCGGCTTTGAGCGACGAAGAGAGTTGCGGCTCCTTGAGTAGTCGTTCGTAGGCGTCTTTCGCCGATTTGCGGAGGCCTCTTGCTTCGAGGAGGTGGGCGGCGTGGAAACTCAGTTCGAGGCGGGTGAAGGTGGCGTCTTGGTGCGGCGTGAGGCGCGCGCGGCGGAAGTGCACGGCGGCGGCGGACCAGTGCCGGCGCGCCTTGAACATGAGCGCAAGCCGCAGGTGCGCGTCTGCTGCCCTGGTGAACCCCGGCGACACGTACAGCGCCATCTGCAGCGCCTTTGTCGCCCTGTCGGCAGATCAACAAGCTTCGAAACGACACCATAACGTCAAAGGCCCGTGCAATTGCACAACGCATTGTTCGCCAGAACCCATAGAAACACAAAGGACCGAGTAATAAAGCTATTCGTTTACATTTAAAAAGCCAGCCGAGACTATTGTTTCTTTCTAGCTTGCGTCTAGAAAACAATGTCAAAGTTACAGCCTGCACTTGACCGGCTTACAAGGTCAGTCGGGGAGTAAATAAATAAAGACCGAGATGTTGTCATAATAAAAGTGCGAGCCAGGCACAACAGACTCATATAAAAGTGTAGACCCGATAATAAAACTTCGTGCTTATTTCACAATTTTTTGCTCGCATAGAGCGCATTGCTTTTTCAATCCGTCTGCCGTGGATTCTTTTGAACCTTTTAAATTCTGACGGATGGACACGACAATGCTGGAGTTTTTATTTTAGTTTTTATAATTTCGTTCCATCAGTCCGTCCCAAAATTTTAACCGGTCGTCTTTTATAACGCTTTCATACAGATTGCATTACGCCTTACGACTTCAATGAAAGCACCGTCTGCGGTGTAGCAGTAAAAACTAAATGTTCTGTGCGTTGAAACATCCATCCGTACCTACATAACACAGATGGTAATGTACAAGTAAAAAAACACTCCGTAATCGGTTGAGCGGTCAGGAGAACAATCAAGTAAAGAATGCGGAGTTGATCTCGTCAAGGTGTGTAAGTTATACAAAAGTCGGAATTGTGGCGTCCCATAATATCCGTAAGGTTGTTATTGAGGAGCGCATCACCGGAGCAGAACGTCACCGATGCGACCGCGGGGTCGACGACCGTCTGAGGTTCGTTCGTGCAATCGATCGGACGATGCACAACGCAACGTCTAGACAGCGATCGCGGCCCGAATCGGACGCCTATGCCGCCTTTATTTAGATGACCTCCGTTGACATTTACAAGCCGAAACAAAGGAGCGAGACAGGTGGCATCCGGTATTTACTCCAATGGAGTCTAAAATTAAATGATGATTAGACGCACACACGCGCGGCCACGGGCGAGGAGCTTTCACCGGCGGCGCCCGCAGCACTGCTCGATGCTCGACATACATACTTTAAACACGGCATAACTTCTTGTACACATTGTTCCGCGAAATGAACTACGATTGCCGGTTGTCACGCAACATTCAAAAGTACGCACACCCACCCTTACGACACAACTTCCCCGTTCTCGGCGGGAGACGAAGAACCCGTCTAACTGTAGAATTCAATAGAATTCTGAATGAAAATATTTGCTCGGTACAACTGAAGATTTTAATTCCATTATTATAATTTGGTTTACCTTACCAACACCAAATTGCTCCAGAATTATTCAACATTTTACGTAATGATCAAAGTTCAGACGAATACGCAAAATACGTGGAAAACCGTCAATAAAAATGGAGGTGATAAGCGGTGATAATGATGATAACATATTGCTCTTCTATGATAAAGTATTGCGGTTCACACCCATCCGTACGGACGGAGTGGGTGATAACAAAACAACGAACACGCGCTAGTTTGTTACTCGATAACATTTACTACTATACCGATTACCTATATCGTGTACTGCTTGCAACAATGCACATGGCGATAAATGTAAAACAATAGTTACTGGGCAAACTATGTAAAACTTTAAATGCAGAAAAGAATTGAAGCCATCTAAAATATTTCAGCTTATTAGCGTGGCTTCACGACAAAGAGGAATGCCGAGAGGATAATCCCAGGGTTTACAGTCGCATGTCAATATCAGACATAATAAAGTAAATGCTTGGTTGCAAAACTTTCCGAATAAACTTTTGGGATCGATTATAATCCCGATCGCTACCTGCTCTCGAACCAGCCATTATTAATACGCTCAGGTAGGGAAATTATGCACCAATACAAAATCCTGTTTATACATTCGAGACGCTCCTTTTATTTTGCTGCTATTCAAACGCGTAGCGTGAAGGAATCGATTTTATGCGTCGTTGGGAAGGTCGAGCATCTGGCACGAAAAGAGAAATTTTCACGTTATTCATATATTTAAGGAGTTTATTTGAGTTAGTATTGATTCGAAGGAATGCAGCACGATGAAGACTTGCAATTCTTTTGTCGAGTTTTGATAGACTGGAAGACCAACTGCAATAATAGTTATGCGAGTTGGAATTATGTCACGCCATATGAACAGCAAAATGGCAATTGGAACGTTTAGCTCGGTTAGGAGGAATGGAAGCGGGCGGCGGTAGCGGGCGATGGTGTGCGCGAGTCGGTGAAGGAGGGGGACGAGGGGCGCTGGCATGAGGCAGCTCGGCCTGACCTAGTTCTGCGCACTCGCGGCGGCTCAAGGACGGATCGACCGCTATTTATAGAGTTCATTCGACGGTCGTCATAGCATCACACTCACTTTACATAACTGAAGTAAGCTGTCGCTAGGTGCGCCGCACTGCACGTGATCCCCGCCCGCAGCCGCGGACAATGCCCGTCGACTTTCCCACGCAGACGCTAAGGGAAACGAGTGTAGTGCAATAATAACCCATTTCCCCAGTAATAACGAGGGTTGTTTAATCAAGCAGCTCGCACATTTGATGCGATTTTCGAGGTCAAAGTCGTGTTTCTATTTTGTATACGATGAATCCGAATGAGCGAACTTGAAACTACCTGCCACAAAATGAGTAGGTATTGTAGTAAATAGTAGTAGGTAGTTGTTATTGTTAGTGCTCGTGACTGCGTGATGCAATCATGCGATGCATTCAACATCAACCTACAATTCACCTGGCCATATTGCTTGCATCACGGCCTTGGTTCCACGGCAACAGTATGCAGCGCAAACTGCATTTGTGTGCGCCTCGTAAATATATAAACAATGTAGCGTACGTGCATCTAAATATAAACGTTACTCAAGGCAACACAAAGCAACTTCATAATACATACGTAGAGAGTACATATTGTACTATCGAACAAGAATTTCTCTTGCAGAGAGCACTTGGTTGGAACACGAAATTGTCACCACTCAATTCGAAAGCAAAAAATTGAGCGTCACGATGCGGATTAACCACGTTAAAGGCAGTTCTTTCTTTCGAATAGCACCGGGCTGTAACTACTTCAAAACTATTGTCATAAACATCTTTGTTTATTTTGTGGCAATCACCAAAGTGATTCTTGAAAACGTGACTGCAACAATCGAATGGGTGACCAGTTGAAAACACAAAGATGTTTTATAGCTCTGTCGGAACTGCATTGTCTCTCACATCCCGATTCGATTCGGAATTGTTCTATAAGCTGAGATGCCAACTATATGGGACAAGGCTGACGACGGTTGTGTGTGTCGTTTCTTGAAATCAAAATATCCGTGCTCATTTACCCACTCAAGAAAAACCTGGATCTTCGGACGTAGAAATCAACAAAATTGATAATGAACAGGCGAAGCGAGGGCTCTTTTATCGCTGGCGTCATTCTAGTTGACCCACTTTCGTCCCATTCGATACCACTTATACTATACGTGTAGTTTATTCTATAAGTCTTATAGTGTAACCCACACAAGAATAATCTCATAACCACCGTATCCAACTGTTTCAGATAAATTTTTGGTAGCTATTTTCGATATTGAAACGATAGTCGATAGCCAGAACGTGGAACAAAACTTTACATAAATTGAAATTCAAACGCCTGTTCCGAAGTATTGGGTACTTTTTGGATGTTGTTTTACTTTGTGATAACAGTGTTTTGCTATAGAAGAACAAAGCAGAAACAATTTAAACATAGATTTAAGTGTATATTACAAATCTGACGCTAAACATGTAAAGAAAACAGCGAATAGGCAAGGCAGGTTCTAGTAAACGCAGCAGAGAGCGCGTAAAGGCCATCCTTACGGTACTTGAGACCTAGGCCGACGACTATGCAATGCACTTAGTAGCTATCAAGTTCCATACGTACCAACCAACATGCTGCAATTACACTTGAACAGATTTTGCGGCATAGAAGAAACGTTAGAGGTAATATAAAGTATAATTTAAAAAATAAGTTCTGCAAGGAACACGAAAAGGCTTTCTAGACTGTTGACCACAAAATTACTTTGGTTTCTGTACAAAATGGGTATTTATGGTTATTTACCGCGCCCTGCCAGCGCAATTTCACGTGAGTAATAGATCGCAGGCGGCCATGATGGGGGTTTGGAAAGCTCGACTTGTTCC
The DNA here is from genome assembly GCA_029255725.1 of Scrobipalpa atriplicella. NCBI lineage: Eukaryota > Metazoa > Arthropoda > Insecta > Lepidoptera > Gelechiidae > Scrobipalpa > Scrobipalpa atriplicella. The sequence goes on along the minus strand of JARACY010004812.1, from coordinate 16,049 downwards.
TTTGTGTGGGTGTACCTCAGGGATCGCAACTTGGCCCCATAAATCACAAAAGGTACAAAAAAAGACTGAAAGCAAATCATAAATGTGCAAATGCTTGTAGATAGAATATTCTACCAAGAACTTTGCCCGTGCAGTAAGAAATATAAACCAGATAGGCTACATATAGAAACAAGGACGCTTGATATGCGGAAGTGAGCGGCCGCGACAGCTGCACAGTGCACACACAGTGAATACCTGCAGTGCAACTCGTTGCACTCAACTTGACACTGCAACAAAAAGTGATGCACTGCACATTATGCGCAATCCATTATGGAACAGGTTTCAGCCTTGCGTACTTGGGATAATATGAAACGTTCACAAACATTGAATAATAGATAACAGATACCGAGTCAGCTGTGTTTGTTTATCCTGAACATAATTCATATTAATGATGAAATAGCATTCGTTCTTGAACTACTTTACATGTTAAATTAAACATGCGTGCTTAAATTGAAATAAGTATGTAGGTGTTAATGTCAAGAAATAACGGATATAACATTAACATCAGCTATTTCAGGTTCTAGATACGAAGCGGATTTCTGTCGGATATCGTGTATATCAAAACTAGGTACATTTATGACATGATAACATGCATAACACAGTTCCCCTAACACAAAACGAGCTTGAACATTCTGCACTATTATTACATTACAAACGGCAGAGTGCCCTTGATAACTACCCCATACGATTCATCGTTCACAAGTGTCGTAACAAGTCCAATACTTATTTACATGCAGCAGAATTAAAAACTCTGCCCCATCCTTTTTTAATTTGGAAGGGTTGAACCCTTTGTGAAGGAAATTTTCAAAGCTTTATAGCCGACGTCATAGATTGTATATCGCACAATAGTGAGGGCACTAGCACATACGTGCACGATAGAGCTACAGTCACACGCACGTCGGGGGCTTGCAGGGCATCGGGGCGAAGGAGGGGGGTACCGTTCAATAATGACGTAACAGCATCTCGCAAGCACGGATCTCGGAACGAAGCCCTTTCGTCTACTCCCTTTTTGCGGTCACCGGCCGCTTTCTAATGCCATTGTGCGTACAAAAGTGACGGCTAGATCGTAAGTACCCATCGGCATCCGTGAGAACGCTCGGCTGCTCGCTAATTACGTATGCTCGTATGTGGTTATGTCTCTTGGCAACTGAAGCGTTGTATATTTAAATTCTTCTTTACAATAATAAGAATGTTTTCCAACCAATTTGTACAGCAGAAGTGGAATCAACAAACAAAATGTTCGATTCACTGCAAATTAGGACATGCGATAATAATGACAATGGATTGCCATTCATTACGATACGGAAGCACAGGGTCAGTGATGAAGATAATTTGCATAAAATTAAAAGTTGACACGATAGGCATAGCAGACGTCACCACTTTAACAGCCATTTACAAGTCAAACAAATCTCGGGTTTTTGTAAAGGGGAAAAACGATGTTGCGTAAACCGTAATTTACACTTGTTGTTGTAAGTATTTCTAAGCAAGTAGAATATCGTGAAATCGTGAATCAACATTTTCACGCGTCATCACATGGTTGTGGGTACTAAACTTATTTAGCCCAATGACGATTATGCATTATAGGAAAACCACAATCTCTATTTGAATTTCGAAAAGTCTCGAACATACTTATAAATTATTTTATTTATTATCCATTATCGTTTTGGGGTTTTCTGGAAAACAATAGGTACATAACATTACACCTATTTCCTTTTTGCGGCTTATACGTATGAGTAAGAACGATTTTCGGCACGTGGTATTGTATTCCTCCAAACCGAGCATTTAACATTTTCAGTGAAATGAAAGTTATTAAAAGTTATGAAATGACATCATCCACGTAAGTACATGATTCAATCATTGTATGGAACGTAACAAACTATTGTACGATAGTTACGGGCATCAATAATGACGTTTATGATAATGGACGTTGGGTATGGCAATCAGCAGACAACGTATTGGATTCGTAAATCGGGAGCTATAAAATAAAATTTGGTGGCTTGGAATATCTATCATGCAGGTTTGAATTGAAAATACCTACTCAATAAGAAGATGACAAAAAAAAAACTGTAGGTAGCATTACTCAGTAGCTGAGCTTGCGGCCTTGATGTGACGTCACGCGGCGGCCACACCGCTGCTGGCGTGACGTTTCATGACCATGACGTAACTGTATTTTCGCGGAAATTCCGCGCGACTCGCGATCATAGTACCTACTCATAGTACTACGAACTGCTTGACAGTCTTGATAACTTTTTAAATAAAATACTTCTAGCTGTTTATTTTAAATTTGGAAGTGAATCACTACTGCGTGATTGCGTGACCCTTGGGGTCGGGTCACTTCACTTCTTATCAGCGATGATGTAAGTAGCGGATGAGCAATGTGTTTCGTTCTACGCGTTGTGTTAATTTACATTGTACTGGCGTGAAGGCAAGTAAATTACCTCAGTGTCTTTTGTTCGCCACAAGTACAGAACGCAATTAAAAATGAACATGCAAAATGTTGCCGATAAACTGCGAGCCAACAGCCAGATGTCTTGCATCCGACGAAAACACAACACACATTGACCTAAAAACTGAGGTGCTCATCCGGTGGATACAAAGACTCTTCGAAAACAAAAACAAAGGACTTATTGCAGGCACGTGTGATACAAAAACTCTAGTTAGTGAAAAACTAGGGCGACCAGCTTGACACAGTTCATGCCCTACATCGTGGGTGGTGCCCTACGAAGTGGGTGGCTTACGTAACTTGCAGACGAAGGGCACCCGCTTGCTCCACGAGCCTTTCGCAATAGCCCTGCGACTAACTTTATAATAGTAGGAGTAAGAAACATTTCAGATAGTAAGATTTACGACGTTGTTTTTGCTAAAACGTTTATCTGAGAACGAGTATTTCGACATTCGGACAGTGTAGGAGACGAGGTCATTGACAGAGAGGAGGCGGAGGCGACGGTCGCGGATGCAGCGAGTGCAGCGAGCGTGTTCCGGTGCACTACGGCAGGTATAAATAGCGATCCGTTAGTGTCGACGACCGCGCCACCACCCGCCCTCGGCACTCGGCATTCAGCTACACTCTCCGCGCCCTGACCTATTTCCAACAAAAACTCCGGTTAAGTCATAGCCATAGCATAGACCGACTCGCCGTGAAATCAAAAAGTCTCCCTCTCCGTAGGGGTGTGAGAACGCGCAGAGACGCGGTAAGCCCGAAAGCGGGTCGGAGGGTGAAGATAGGGTCGGCGAGAGGTCGGGGAAGGGGGGCGAGCTAATAACGCATACGCCCTTCGGCGGAGACTCGATAGAGCCAGAGCGGTGCGCACGGCGGGCCTGGCCTGTGCGTGGAAGGGCCCGTGCGTACGTGACGCGGCGCAGAGGGCCCAGGGGGCCGGGGGGAGGGAAGTTAGCCCTCCGCCCGCACATCTCCGCTTAGATGCACTCTTCGGCAAGGGTCGGAGACCGCGTCCTCTGCGCACTCCGGGCGCGCCGTCCTGTCGCAGGCTAATTTACATTAACGAGATCAAGCGCTAGAGTAAGTCCCGCTAGACGTAACTTTGAGTTCACGGAAGGTCTCTAGTAAGTAGTAACAGCGAAGCGCTATAATTTCCGGCCGCTAGTAGTATGTTATTATGTTGCCAAGCGCGGTCCGAGTACTCTCACGTGTTTCAATAGCGTGAACCATTTGATTATTGCCCGTATTGTGATTGTGACGTAACAATTCGCACCGCACCTACCTAATAAATACCATTATCAACATGCGTATCTATTGGCATTTATGGCGTTTCAACAGCACACAAGAATTTAGATATTTATCAAAAGAAACAAAGTAAAACATCAAGTAGATACCAAACCAATCTATCACAGTTTAGGAATGAACAAAGTTTATTTCAGGAACATTGAAAATCGTATTTATACTCGTCTGTTATCGACGTGGTCAATGTAAAATAATCCCGAGGGTCAGCTGCCGATATGCTTTATTTATGAAGAATAACATTATATTGAGTAACTCGATCGAATATCGTTCAAATACTTGAAATCGTAAACCGCAGAGAAGCCAAACTATTCAACAAAGCGGGTTTATTTAAAGCTCCACAGTGCACACGTTTCTAGGAACAACAAGTTCAGTGACATAGCATAGCATGTGCAAGCTAATTGCTAATGGGCAAACTTTATATTTAACCATAGCACGCGCTGTCTCTAGCTCGGCTAAACAGGATTCTATGGCGAAACCTGGACAGCAAGTTTTAACACCTTTAGCAGCCTGGATAGCATTCTGAAACACCTTTTACAGCATATGACAACTACTTTATAATAAGCGTAACGGATGGACAGTAGGTACATACAATACAAAAGCATAGTAGGATTAAACTAGATCAAGCCTGTAGCCGGACCAGAGATAGATGAAGTAACTGGGTTAATCCTATCAAGAGTTTTGATTTGATAAAACTAATTTTAAAAGATCTGTTGACACTGTGCTAGCTAAGTGACGAAGTAATGAAAATTTTGAAAGAAGAAACATTGGTAAAATAGATACCTAAAAATTTCAAAATTAGTCAAAAAGGACAATGATTGAAATTATTACAGAATAAGTAAACGATGTAGTAAATAGAAAACACAATAGCAACTCAAGAACAATTAGAATTTATCCAAGAATTGTAAAAGAATCTGGAGCAAATGGAAATAATTGTTGTAATAACTACAGAAACAAGACCAAAAAATCAGAGCATGGAATTTTCTTTCCATTTTATCGCCATGGCGAAGTAAATGAAAAGAAAACCGAGGACACGGTCGAGCCGACCGGAAAACTGCGCCGGCAATGGTGAAATTAACTATCGAACGCAATTATGGAGCAAGCGAGGCGAGCACTCCACGGGAAAATTATAGCTTTCTACGCGTGCCTTTGTTTACTACGAGTTGTAAACGTATACACTATCAAACCACCACGCCCACTGATAATACAACACTACCTACTCAAACACTTGTCTATTGTTCCTACGAACTACTTGATGACACCGCTATTGTCGATTATGTATTGAAAAAGGTGACCTATCGCTGACAAAAAGGTGACCTATAGATTCAATGTGATGCTTTATCCAAAGCCACATGAGTCAGACGTAACATACAGTCAATCGTAGGTCAGACAAGATTTCAAGGAAGTCTTTAAACGTTTACAACTTTAAAATAAAAACTGATGTTACCAATTTAAATTCAAGCTCGATACTTTATGGAACACCGCAATGCATATTGGGCTTCGTATTCATGGGGCAAGTGAGCGTCGCGTTAATGTATGCAAGCAAGTAGCGGCAGATGTATCCGCTTTGATTCGAGAGGGTTGTTCGTGAGAGAGTTCTTGAGCCGGGGGTGCTCGAGGAGAACTAAACAAAGGAAGCTAGTCGAAGGCAGCTGATGTCACGACAGGTGGGAGAACGCAACAGCCGGCCAACACCTGCCTGTGGCACGCGCCACCGCAAGCTGCTTCGCTATTGCAAGCATTCATTACCATTACCACAATCGATATCCAACGACTTGACATTACCTACTACCATAAAAGACGAGCAGCTGAATCTCAAACGTTCAAGTTACATAATGGACAAGAAACTAGCCCGACATTGACGGATAAATACACGCTTAGAAGACTATTTCAAGAATTCGCCTACGATACCACACCTTGAATAGTAATGCTTGAAGATTTCCACAAAACAAGGTTTCTAGGAAAACTTTAAATTCGCGTGTCTTACAAGTGCGGATACTAACACGCATCATACGAATAAATGAATGGTAAAACATTTTCAAAAAGTAAGAAAATACAAAAAAGCATGTATTTTTAACATTCACGTCATGTTGTGGAATGTATTTGGTTCTTACGAAAGATAAGCTCGGACATAGCGGCACATTTTGCCTGGCCGTAAATAATCGCGATAATTGGCGACGGGAATACCATTTCCGGCTGTGATAGGCAAGAAAGGACTGGGCGAGCATGCTAACGAACGAGTTTCGCGGAACGGGCCAGGCGAGTCTATCTAGCCAGTCTTGTCCAATCTAGTCGCTGTACTAGGGTTGAAAAGAGCCAGAGAGTTGGTACCGTTAGCGGTTACCGGCGTTGCGTGGATAATGCGCCAACCGGTTCGCGATAGACGACCGCAGTGATAGCCAAAACTGATTGCGAAGGAATATTAATATTCCAAGGAAACAGCGACAAAGTAAAATCATGCAGCGAAGCTGATAGTAAAAACGCAACAAACACTTCATATACTTTTAGATTACACCGATAAAGGCGATAAGTTTGAAGTAGCTTGTTTGTACTGTGGATCAGGTTTTCAAAGGTTACATTGAATTAAAATTGTTCAGAACTTGTTGTAGCGTCTAATTGGAATTCCAAACGATGCTTATCATTTCTGTCGTAAAACAACACTTCGTTTCATGGAAACCATGGTATATGTTGCATACGTGTCGAGTTCATTAACTGTAGTTCACATGCCTATGCCATGGTATTTTGTATTACGTTCGAATATTACATGAAACCGGAGCAAGGAAGTATGATTGCATTATATCTGTGATCAGTAAGTATCCGGTTGTCTCGAGTACCGGTTGATGACCAATCGCGTACTTGCAAAAGTGCGCGAAATCTGACTCACAGTTTTCCAGTAGTATTACCAGTACCAATTGTGTTGTGTTTGTGTCAGTGACTGATCATCGCTGCCGGAGCTTTTAGAATATGAGTAAGCCGGAAATAATCTCCAGCATTGGACAGGTAACGTGCCTGCAAAACTTTCTATTGAGATTTTCAATCTTTGTTTTGTTTTGCAGATGTTATTTTATAAGGTGCTTTGAAGCTGATGTTCATTGCCATACGTGGTAATGTTATTAGTTTTATGTGCTCTTTTGGACCAGGATCTACCTGGGAAGTTAGCTGTATTACATGATTTACCTCTAATATTAGGTTAGAGAACATTTAAGTTTATAAGTAATTCGAGAAACTTCTTAGAAGTACAAACCACCGCGTAATGCCCATAAAGGGGTCATTTCTCTCAAAGTAACAGCACGTTGCATATCGGCTTAGGAGTACTTAGATACCGTTAGTTGAGCGCGCGCTGGAACCTTCGGCGTCTGTAGTTACGACAATGAGTCGATGCAATTGCACTGTATAATGCACTAGTGGAAGTGGTTAGGCGAAGGGAGCGGCGGATCGCGTGCGGCGTGCACTGCGGCCACACCACCGACCTACATTTTATGCGGCGGTGCGCTCATTATTTACTATTTGCAGCAAACAACGCCGCCCTCTCCACCCCATCTGCCACTACCACGATGAATGGAGACCTCTCCGGCTACCTGCAAAAATACACTACAAAAAATATGCACCAACCATGCATGCACACGAACAAAAAACGAGACCTCTCGGCGGCGGGACCAGCTTCGGCACCGTCGACGTAGGTGTCTGCATTTCGGAAACAAAACACAATACAAAGAGTCGCGAGCGAGCGCGACGCAGGGATACAGGCGGCAGGTCGAGAGAAAGAGGAGGCACGAGGGCCGACGTAAACAAACCACGATCGGGAGCTTCGACCGCACTCACCATTTCAGAGATCCTCGAATTCAGGGTGGGCCTCAGGCCGCCCGCGTAGTGTCGACCGGGGAGTCGTCAGCACAAGCACTCAGTCACACAGGGTGCATCAGACAGGGCAAGCACGTACACACGATCACGACACGTCCCGTCCTACACTACGTTCGCGGCCAGCGCCGTTGCAGTCTACGTCACCGCATCCCGCTCCCGACTGACGGTGGGTGTCGCGCGCGCGAGCGACGACCTCGCTGCAGCGTGCACCGCCCCGCGCGCGCGCCCGCACCCCGCCCGCTCCCCGCGCGCCCGCGGCCCTACCGCGCGGTGCCCCCGCCGCGCCCCGCGCCCTACCGTTCGTCCTACGTCCGGTGAATCACAAAATAATTTCGACACGCTACGGGCCGCTTTTGGAGTATCACTACACCAAAAATCGTTCCCAAAAACGTCCATCCGGTGTGAGGAAACGCGGAACGCAAATAACACATTAGATTTGACTTACATAATAATACCATATCCTTGCTAGGTAGGTATGTTTATTTTTAGGGCACTGTTTAATTTTTTCTTATTAGATTAAAATCGAAGTAGTACTGGTAGTCCCTAGAATACATGATACCTAAAACCTAAAACCAATAGGCGAATTCTTTTTATCAAGGATCAATTCAATTAAAAACCTATCAAAATTTTATGGTAAAATAAATTTACATGTATTAAAAAATCCTAATGGAAATCTTTAAAGCTCTCAGATTTTTGCTCATATCCGATAAGTAGAAGTACCCAAGGACATGTACCCTCGAAATAGTACTAAATAAATAAAGCCCTCAAAAAACAAATACATACTTTGAAGATCCTTGTAGTGTATTCTAAAACTGCTACATTAGCGCCATCTATCAGTTCGCACGGAAACGACGCACCTCACACTCACACCAAACCACCAAATTGAGCCTGCCTGACCTGAATTATCGCATTAGGTTAGGAACAGGAATAGAAAACTAGGAACCAAATACACAACTTGACCTTTTTGACTTTGACCTTAACAATTCTTTTTTTAGACAAATCAATCCTTGTTGCTCTAGAAAACACTCAGAACACATAATCAAATGAGAAACCATAAAACTCTATACAAAACAGAAAAGTGGGTCTGGCGAAACAATGCTTGTGCAATGCAAACAGTTCAAGTTTAAGAACTCTGTGACGTCATCAGGGGTGGCAACTTTTGAGAATAGTTGAAGTTTGCAACTAAATTATGTAATGGAAAAAGAGTTGTGGTTTATTCCTTTTGCTGGTTTTCAATTTATTTTTAATCCAGTTAAAGCTTTTAAATTTTAAGAAATAACAATACGAAAAAATGCGATAAAATGTGAAATATTCCACATTTCTTTTCACAACGACATAAGTACACCAATCTAAACTTATAAAATCGTTTGTCCTTACTGACTGACTGACTGACTGACTGATTCATCAACGCAGAGCCTAAACTACTAAAGCTAGAATCGTTAAACTTAGAGAGCAAGTTCCTCTTATAATGTAACCTCCCACTAAGAAAGGATTTCCGGATTTTCCCTCCCTAAACGGGTAAAAAGGGGGGTTGAAGTTTGTATGAAAGTCCGTCAATTTTGAAGGTAGGATCTTCAAATTTTGTATTTAGGCTAATGATTAAAAAATAATTTATACGTGTTTCAGCATTTTTGTATTTTTCACCCCTAAGAGGGTTAAATAGGGGATGGAAGTTTGTATGGAAATTCTGTCAATTTTGATGGCAGGATCTTCCAATTTTGTTTTTGGGCTAAAGATTAAAAAATAATGAACACGTGTTTCAGCGTTTTTGTATTTTTCACCCCTAAGGGGGTTAAATAGGGGATGGAAGTTTGTATTGAAATTCCGTCAATTTTAAAGGTAGGAACAGCGCGGGAACTCAATCCCACGGGAAAACTCTTAGCTGCGGGTGAAACCGCGGGGCGGAAAGCTAGTCGTATTATATTTTACCTTCCATCTCAGGTCGCTAAACTAACAGATTATATGAGTCATCTCATTGTCACATATGAATTAGTTTCACATGCAAATGAGCATCTGATATTTATTAGCGATCGAAAACACTCCCAGCTTGTTTTAAAACCTCAGATAAATTTTAAGTTAAACTGGATGTCCTTTGTAAATACACAACTTATAAATTATATATTATATTATAGTTAGTGTATTAAAGCTCGGTCCAGCAGACACTGCTAGACTAATAGACAGAACTATTTAAGTAGGGAAAGTCAAACCCTAGTCAATAAAGAAATTATTGTATGAAACAACCTGTTGTTTTTTTAAGTCATTTTTCGTCATTGATTGGACTAAAATATTTAAAAAAATATTCATGCCAACTCACCATTCAAAAGCATTGTAGTGATAGTAGCAGAGCCCCAATCCGTACAGAAACAGAGGATCCTTCCAGTTCTCTTGCTCGAGGGCATAGAACTTCTGGTATGCTGACATTGCTGGTGACAAAATGTAAAACATTCGGCATAAAATTAGGCCCAATAGTCCTGATAAGGACTTTAGGAACTACAGGTTTTTAAGGCAGGAAGTTTACAACTGATCATTATTTATCTCATTGTAGCCCTGATCATAAATCACTGACGGATGACAAAGTTCTGTAAATGAATGTCTGGTCTATTTTTAGATGATTGTATTTTGCTGTTGTGACCACTGATTTGATAAGTCGCTACCGCTCCCTTTTACTCTTGTGACTGCGACAACAAGATACAACTATAAGAAAAATGAATGATTATGATTATTAAGACCTTGTCTTCAATTATCTGTTCTTGAAAGTCCAGATACCGAATTTTAAAATAGTATTGCTAGGTAAATTATGTGTCTTGAAAAATGTACTGGATTCTCAATCAGATTGATAATAACCCGAGACAGAGTCACTTCCCATTTTAAGTACATTAATATGAAGACCACATAATTCTATCGGTTCCAATTTCCAATTGCAATCTTTATACATAAAAACTTGTAATAATTAATTATAGTTACAAATATTTTTTGTTTTCGAAATGAGTGAGTTTAAGTTTCTTGTTTCTTGAAAGTATATAAATTGTAAGAAAATACAAACCTTTCGCAATTTTTCTGCAGAAAAGTATAATACCTGAAATAGTCCAAATCTATCTACTTCTACATCCATAATCTACTTCAGTCCTGTGTACCTAATCTACTATGCACTATGTAAATATATAAAAGATGTACTTACCCTTAGCATAATCTTCTAAGAGTAGATGGAAATGCCCCAATTTGCAGTAGGTCTTGGGGTCGATGCAGATGTCCCGTCTATCTCCAGGTGAGCTGCCTCTCTCTTCCTCCTTCAATATCAGAAAGATGAAATAATTAAAAATTCTTTGAAATACAAACTCTATAAATTAATAAAAGATTCTATTGCCACAGAACTTGAGAGTGCAATAATTTGAGAAAAATTTGACCATTTCAATTGATCTTCTTCTTCTGATAGACATTAAAATAATTTTAGCAGTCAATTACATTTTTTTATACAAACTATAGAACCATGTTCATAATTACTGAGAATTGGGTGAAATGATTCCAGCATGAGGAGCTGATCACCCATCTACATGCATCGAAGTCTTCCCAACAAGAAGTACAAAGAAGTACATGTTCATAATGGAAATCATCATGTATCATGAAATACATCACAATAACCTGCAGGTTATATTTTTACATACCTTGACTTGAACCAGCATCCCCTCCAGATATTTGACAGCCTTGAGGACCAGCGCGCGCGTCCTGCCATGTTCGGAACCTCGAAGCTTTAGGAACCCAAACTGCCGACTGAAATTATATTCGCGTACTGTTCTTTACCAATTCATTATTTTTGCATGCAAAATCAAATTGTTTATATGTGCCTGTATGTTCTTTGAATAGCTTCAAGCAAGGTTTAGTTTAGCGCTAAGAACGAATGTCATACATGACACGCACCAACTAACACCCAACTACCTTGCATCCACTTGCAGTGGTGTCAAAAGCAAGTTTTAAAGCATTTTGCTTGCATTGCCATAAGCTTATTGGGATGGTATGCTATTCGTATATGTTTGGAAAGCAGAATTGCGGTTTCTTTTAGCAAATAAAGCAAGTAAATAAACGTAAATAAAAAGCTTACCTGTCAAGTTCCGACAAAACTTGTAACTCTTGCGAGGTTAGATGCAACTCTTCCTTTTCATCCATGATTTACAAATCTCACAAAGAATGGAAAGAGATGATGAATGAGAGCCGTCAGTAATGCATTTTAGAGAAACTCAAGTTAATAAACGAAGAAAAAGATGTTTTCGTGGGCGCGATATCGTAATTATTTTCCATAGAGAAAATGAAACTTTTCAATTCAACTTGTGTTGCCATTTCCGCGAGTTTTTTTTTTTAAATACCGGTTTTTATATTTTGTATGGAATAGTGGTGATGTAGTAGATCCATCTTGACCATAGACAATATTTATCTTTTTCTTTTGCAAAAAAAAGCGTATTTGTAAACTCTACTGGTCATTTTTTATTTTGTCTTGCGATTGCGAACGACCGACACCGACTACGACTGACTACGACGAGCGACGAACGAGGCGAGTCGAAACAAGTGTCATGGCGCGTAGTTGATAAATTTTGTAAATCAGAACTGCGCGTAAATATTATTTACAAATATATAATAATAGTTTTCTATTCGCTGTAATATATCAGTATTTTGAATTTACATTAATAAATTTATTACTCACCGCAAAATGAGCTACAGAGACACTGTAAGTAATTTTTTGAATGTATTGTTTTCTGCGCTATTGAATTTAAAGATTTTCCTAATAATTTTAACATAAATACAATGCAAGAGACGGAATTAACATTCTTTTAAAATTATTTCGATTTGTCACATAATAAGAATTTTAACCAGATCTATTTTCGGGGCAAATATTAGTCATTCCTTCCCTCAAGGCCGGTATGAAATAAATATACTTAGGTATCAAATTTTCTTATGTTTCATGCCTACTTATTTTTTAAGTCTGATTCATTATGCCTGTAGGTACCTACCATGTTGTTTTTATTGCGTATCATGCAAAATAATCATTTCCTATTTGGAGTGTTGTTGCAGCGCTATTGTGTTGCGTAGGTTGTTAAAGGTATTAGGTAGGTAGGTATGTTGGTGTACAGTCAGCAAAGGAGACACTGGGCAGGCCCGCACGAAAACGGATGAGATTATATCAGGAAATTTTTATGGATTGTCATGAAGATTAGTAAGTTTGTTGCAGTCAATAAATTGTGCAAACATTATTAATTTAATGACAATTCATCAACAATTTCTTGCTATAATCTCATCCGTTTCGTGCGGGCCTGCCCAGATGTCTCCTTTGCTGACTGTACCTACCTCTAGCACTTATAGGTTCCATACCTAGCTCCATGTTACTTACCATACCTACATAATATATAAATTATATTAAAAAGTGTTATATGTAGCTGTTAGTAAACTACCTACTACCTACTACCTAGCAGTAGCAGCACTTTCAATTCAACTCTTGCAATAAAGGTACATTTTGCTCTACCTAAAGACGGTTTCGCCTGCTGGTGCTGGTACTTTCTTACATACTTATGCTTGTCTGTGTATCGCTGTTAAGTATTGATACAGATAATATAGGTACCTGCTACTATTGAATCATTCATCATACATCAAGATAAAACACGTGCCATAGTCTTATAATTTACTCAATTTAAATTTATTACCTATTAATATTATCTACTTAGTCTTCTACCTACCTTCTTGAAATGATTTAATATCCCGCCTAAGTGCAGCCTCGTTTACACAACTATTACCTTAACTATGGGCATACCTACTTAACCAATAACCACAGTTTAATCTGTATGTACTTAGGTAACAAAATAAAAGATAAAAATAAATGAAGCCTTTGCATGATATTTTGAAAATCCTGAAATTATCTGTGTCCATGGGCTTATTATTAAACTTATATCAGATTAGGTTATCAGTGCAGGCACTCTTTTTAATTAATGTTTAGTTTTTGGCAGACAAATAACTATGTTTATGCAACGCTTTCATTGACTGTTCTAATAACATTCATCACTCAATGATCTCGCCTAATACTTCTAAGCTTAGTAACAATGGATGAATATCTTTTGGCAGTCATCTCTCTATCCGAGATCTCATTCGTACAGCGCTGCTAATGAACTGCGTGTAGGATCCTACCTCAGGACTCTCATGGTATTTACTATCCGCTTTTCGTGTGTGCTCTATATACTTTTAAAAATAATTGTAGTTCAACTCTACTAACAGAATGTGTTCCTCACAACACGTTCCTCACTACACAAAGACTCCTTTAACATGTATGGTGCAAATCCGAATACCTATGGCCAATATGGCCATAAATCTTTGGTTTTGCAATGTGTCAATTCATACATACACATATGGATGTATTATAGAGTTATGCCAGTAAATAAAAAAATACAAAGAGTACCTACAATACCTTCCTACTTAGGTACTCGCTGTCATACCTAGTTAAATTTTAGTTCAGATCATCAAATTTAAGAGATTGAACATGCTCAAACAAATTATAGGTATCTAATTTATAATAAAACACTCATTTCACTACTAGTTCCACTGAATATATCGGTAATATATTCAGTGGAACTAGTGAAATGAGTGTTTTATTATAAATTAACATGGAGTTCCATCAAGAAATTACGACACAAAGTATAACATACTTATAGGTATCTAGGTAACTACCTAATGAATGAACTCTAAACATCAACGAAAGTATTACAACATCAACGAAAGTATTACAATACAAAATTTAAAGTAATCCCAGTTAAATATTCCCCTTACAAATAGCAGTAGCGCCAAGATTTTACTTTCAAACTAAAATAAACACACACATAGTCTCGATATCACAGTTTTATTTTGAGTTAGGCCAAGATCGACGACCTCAATATAAATACATTCCACACGGAATCCAGTGTGTCCACTTGCGTTCATAGTTGAAGAAAAACATCACTAACCTAGAGATTACTGGAGCATTGATAAATAACAAGTTTGTACCACTCTTATCTTACATTAATTACGTCACATTTATCAATGTTTGCAAGGTTTTAAGTTTAGTACGCATCTGAGTGCCTTTCGAGGTGTACCTACAACATTGTGAGAGTATCACTTTCCCAGCTGGTTTTGAAAAGGTGTCGGTCTGGTTGTGGAGCTAGTTTGTGCATAATATGGGTCAGGTAGTACCTACCTAAGGCTTTTGTTTAGAACACGTTAGGTAAATAGTTAGCAGAGTGGTGTTATGTATTTAGTTATGTTCTGGTAACAAAGATAGAACAGTAACTATTTTCAAAATGATGCAATTTAAATGGTCTTACAATTGTATTATTTCTTACTCATAGAAATAAGCTACATTGTGTGTGTGTGTGTAACTTATTGTGTTCTGATTTTTACTATTGTTTGGTTTGACCCAATGATAACAGTTATAATGTTTGAGCTTTCCCTATCTCCCATCATCTTTTTCGTAAATTGTATCAATTCATTTAGTCAGAGTTCAGACAATGTTAATTGTTGTTGCTTTTCTAGAGTTTTGGATCGTCATCGTCGATGCTGAGCTCGCTGTCATCGTACCGCTCGTCACGCCCCAGCTTTTCTGACATCAGCTACTCAGCTGTTCCAGACGCCACCGAGGTCTATCCAGGCCTCTACGTCGGGGACTCGTAAGTTATATTTATATATTTTTAGTTAATCTATGCAGTAAGGGTATCAATTTACAGGCAATTAAACTACGTTAAAAAATAAGTACAATGAATGGTTCGCAAGTTCCTACTCAGAAATTATCGTTTTATATTGAATTACTATGCAACGGTTAATCTATCTTGCGCATTTGATCCGTAATAATTGCTAGCGTTTGACTGAAATTAAATGAACAAAAATATTAAACAGGGTATCAGCGAAAGACAAGGCATGGCTGCGTCGCATGGGCATCACCTACGTGCTAAACACGGCTGAAGGCAAGCGCTACACGCAAGTCGACACCGATCACTTGTATTACCGCGACTGCCCCTCCATTCGCTACAAGGGCTTCCAGCTTATGGATCTTCCATCTACTGATATATCGAAGTATTTCCACATTGCTGCTAACTTTATCGACGAAGGTGTTTCTAGAGGCGGTAAGAGTAATTATATTGACATTGCTAACATTTAAAAGATAATGCATCATTTTTAAAAATATTTCACCTTTATTCTGGAGTTACATGCCTAATTTGAATCGTACTGCATTCCGACCACAATACTATCGTAAAAGCAATCGACTGTACACCATCATTCGGGCGTGATACAACATCTTTTTATTTCAGGTCGTGTTCTCGTGCACTGTTTTATGGGCGTGTCGCGGTCAGCGACTTGTGCCATTGCTTTCTTGATGATCAAACGCGGTATGTCTCTGGCTGAAGCG
>JARACY010004811.1:0-24904 GCA_029255725.1 Scrobipalpa atriplicella | reverse complement strand
TTCACACAGGTGCGCTCTCTATTCCTTCAATCTCTTATTCTGATGGCACAGACTGACTGACACGACCAGAGAGAAATCACGCGCAGGACCGACTATTTACATGCCCATCCAACCGACAGCATGGATCATCTTACTTTTCGGACAATCAGGTGATCAGCCTGCAATGTCCTAACCAAACTAAAAACAAAAACACAAAGTCATTGTCCCCCGCCGGGAATCGAACGCTGGACCTCCGGATCCTGAGCCCATGGCTCAGACCGCTAGACCACAGAGGCAGTTAGTAGAATACATACCTACATACGCATAGGCAGGGTGTTGGTATTAACTTCTAAGCGAGTAGATTTTCAAGTCAAATCACGACCCGATAAACCCTGGCGTCAGAATTTTCAAACCGCCTGTAGCACAGATATACCGGCGGAGAGACGCCTTCGGGGCTGGGCCCCCTGGGCGTAGGATCTTTCGACGCCCGTCAAAACGAGCGGTCATGGGGTTGGGTCCATGGTGAGCGAAGATCGCCCCTCCATGGGCCGAAGAGTGTCAGTTTCGAAAGAAGGGCGGCCGACACTCCTAAGCCGCAAATCCTATCCGGTAAGTAAGTAAGTAAGTAACTCTTGCACACAAAAAAATATAAACATACACAAAATCAATTCCAACAATAATGCGCGCAAAGGCGGCCTTATCGCTTACAGCAATCTCTACCAGACAACCTTTGGTTAGAGGAGATTAGTATTGAAACAGAGCAGTGCATAAACTAAACAGAAGAAACGTTAATTAAACTTAATAATAATAAATAAATAATCATTTAATAATACATAGCTAAATAGGCGAGTCAGCTCACCGGGGGATTCCCTGTTCAGGGAGGCCCAGTGAACTACCTCCAGCCGGGCGGTTGATGTAACATCCGGTGAGGTCGGCGAGCTTGACCCGAAATGACTTCTGACATGGTTTCTGTAAAGACCACAGCGACCGGCATCGACGGCTGAACATGCCCTCCGAAGCACGGAATCCTTTTTCTTTCCGGACAATCAGGTGATTCAGCATGCAATGTCCTAACCAAACTGAAGAAAATCTCACAAAGTGAGAAATTGACAAATATCAAATAAAAAATATAAAATCCAGTACCTCCGAATCAAGAGGCCATGGCTCAGACCACTAAGCCACAGGTCCGTCTGTCTGTCTGTAGAATAACACTATCCGCGCATTTAATATTCAACATTAAATTGAAGCAGCTAAATGTGAATTTCAGATTAGCAAAATTTCTTAAACGGCTTCAATCCAAGTTTTGAAGAAATTCGTATTTTGCGAGTTATGATTTGTTTTTAAGAAAGTGGCAATTTTTTACAAAATACAAAACATTTTTTATTTCTAGGTTCCTCGAAAGCCTGATAACTATAAGTCGATTGGAAGACTACTATTGCCTGTTCAGTCCCGAATGCGAAGTGATGTTGAAGCGTATATCTCGCTCGCTGCGACGCAAGGACTGGACACTCACGATCAACGTCGGGAAACTCTGCAAGCGGACAGAAACCATGTCAGAAGTCATTTCGGGTCAAGCTCGCCGACCTCACCGGATGTTACATCAACCGCCCGGCTGGAGGTAGTTCACTGGGCCTCCCTGAACAGGGAATCCCCCGGTGAGCTGACTCGCCTATTTAGCTATGTATTATTAAATGATTATTTATTTATTATTATTAAGTTTAATTAACGTTTCTTCTGTTTAGTTTATGCACTGCTCTGTTTCAATACTAATCTCCTCTAACCAAAGGTTGTCTGGTAGAGATTGCTGTAAGCGATAAGGCCGCCTTTGCGCGCATTATTGTTGGAATTGATTTTGTGTATGTTTATATTTTTTTGTGTGCAAGAGTTACTTACTTACTTACTTACCGGATAGGATTTGCGGCTTAGGAGTGTCGGCCGCCCTTCTTTCGAAACTGACACTCTTCGGCCCATGGAGGGGCGATCTTCGCTCACCATGGACCCAACCCCATGACCGCTCGTTTTGACGGGCGTCGAAAGATCCTACGCCCAGGGGGCCCAGCCCCGAAGGCGTCTCTCCGCCGGTATATCTGTGCTACAGGCGGTTTGAAAATTCTGACGCCAGGGTTTATCGGGTCGTGATTTGACTTGAAAATCTACTCGCTTAGAAGTTAATACCAACACCCTGCCTATGCGTATGTAGGTATGTATTCTACTAACTGCCTCTGTGGTCTAGCGGTCTGAGCCATGGGCTCAGGATCCGGAGGTCCAGCGTTCGATTCCCGGCGGGGGACAATGACTTTGTGTTTTTGTTTTTAGTTTGGTTAGGACATTGCAGGCTGATCACCTGATTGTCCGAAAAGTAAGATGATCCATGCTGTCGGTTGGATGGGCATGTAAATAGTCGGTCCTGCGCGTGATTTCTCTCTGGTCGTGTCAGTCAGTCTGTGCCATCAGAATAAGAGATTGAAGGAATAGAGAGCGCACCTGTGTGAACTGATAATAATAAATGATATGGTAACTTAATAATAATAGTCCTCCCAACCGATTTTCGGTGACGGCGGCCAATCTCCCAGAGATCAGCCGACTGCGCGGGACTAGTTTTTAGTGCCCAAGTGTTTGCCCAACACACAAGTGCACTCTCTATTCCTTCAATCTCTTATTCTGATGGGACAGACTGACTGACACGACCAGAGAGAAATCAGGCGCAGGACCGACTATTTACATGCCCATCCGACAGCATGGATCATCTTACTTTTCGGACAATCAGGTGATCAGCCTGCAATGTCCTAACCAAAGTAGAAACAACAACACAAAGTCATTGTCCCCCACCGGGTCGTGAGCCCATGGCTCAGACCGCTAGACCTCGGAGGCAGTTAAGATAACTTACCTAGACTCTGTAACATAAACACATTTAAACTCCAAACTGGCCATGGATTTGTCCTCTATGAACTCCAAAAACTTCTGTAAACTACTCGTCAGAAATGTGTCTGACAGTTTTGTTATAATTCTCTGTTTGGTTAGATAGTCTTTTTGAGACCTTGGGAGAGATTTGGCGTCTGTTGCGCTAGTGGAACACAAAGAGAAAGTGAATGAAGAATTTAAATTCTTGCTGTAAAAAGAAATATACAACGTGTAACATAAAGGGTATATGCATCGAGAAATGTGAATCTACCCATGAAACTGAACAACTTTCCCTAAGGAACATAGGTCGAAATACGAAAAAAAAATTTGACTTCCCATACTAAATGCGTATCCGCTGTTGCATTTTGTATGGAAGATCAAAATTTATTTTTCGTTTTTCGACCTATGTTCCTTAGGGAAAGTTGTTCAGTTTCATGGGTAGATTCACACATTTCTCGATGCATATATCCTTTATGTTACACGTTGTATATCTTTAATTTGGAAAAAGGACAATGGGCAAAAATGTATGGAACTTGGTCCAAGACGGACGGATTTTGATAATACTTGACCCGAATCATATGCCAATAGTATCTACATTCATTTCTTTTACAAGTCTGATCAGTGCAGGACCTTGGACCACTTTTGCCCATTGTCCTTTATAATTTTTAGAAGCTAAAAGTTAGTATATTTGGGTGGGATTTGAAGCCACGATCTTCTCGTCGGCACGGTTAACCGAAGATCGTGGGTTCAAATGCTAATGTGGGAGCCTCTTCTTGGCTGGCATACCGTTGAATGTGCCCGAAGTTTCGAGGCGGGGCTTTGTTAAATACGTATTGGAGTATTTAAAAAAAATGGTCACGTGGTCCAGATCATGGTCGTTTGATCACCATGATGTTATGATTTTTTTATATGAAAAAAATAATAATTTTCTTCAGAAACCTACCGAATGGGGTATCAAATAAAAGGGCAAATTAAAGGGCTTAAGTAAAAGTAGGATTAAGCGAAAACGAAAGGGGGGGCCGCAAAGTGCGAATTTCTCGTGCTTCTTCATCATTGTGATGTATTTTTATTATATTTGCTTTTGTGACATTGATATAATTTTCTTTGTAATAGACTCGCTTGTGACTTTCTAAAAGTGTTCGTAAGAATCTATTTGGAAATAAATGATTTGACTTTGACATTGACAAAAGGGTAATTTGCGAATGGTATTTTTTATATGTTTATTTAAAGTTGTTTGTTTTTATATGTTTGTTTAAAGTAAAGTTTACTTCCATGCTGGACTGGGAGTGATAGAAAAACGTAGAATGTGCCAGCTGCATCTCCTCCCGTGCATGCTGTAAAAATCAGCTAAGGGAATCGAGGGTTTCAGTGTATTGCAATTTAGGCGATGGGCTGACAACCTGTCACTACAGCAATATACATAATCATCATCTGTATTAACCCTTGAAACTTGTCAGACGTGGCGGAACAACCTATGTTTAGGTTGTTTTTGCTCTGCCTACCCCATTAGGGATACAGGCGTGATTTTATGTATGTATGTATGTATGTTATTTAAAGTTTTTAGTAACTACTCTACTTACCTATCACTGTTGATTTTTCTTTTGGAGGCTTTAGTGGTTTTCAATGTCTGCAGCATTTTATTTAATACAAGATTACTGAAAAAAGGTAAAAAAATTATAATTAAACTATGAATTAAAAATAAGCGTTATGAGGCATTATTTTATTTTCTATTGTAATAAGAAGATAATATCTGATGCAAGAACTTGTGAAAAATAACATAAATTATATTTTATTTATTTTATTTATTTAACAGTTTATTGTACACAATAAAATACAAAGGATAATACATATAAAAACAAGACACAACAGGTACAGCTTATTTCTAAAAAGAAATCTCTTCCAGCAGACCTAGGCTAGAGAAATAGCATTCTGTGAGGCAGATACGACGTGCACAATTATAAGTAAATATTGGAATTAATAAATATTTAATTTAGGTACTTATCACTAAAATAAAAACTAAATTAAAAAAAAAAGAAAAAAACAATGCAATACTTAAATATTGATTTTATTTTGTGTAAAACCGCCAAAGTTAAGTTTTGGTTCGATTCTTTGATACGATAGAACTGTCTTTGATAGTGGTCGTTATACAAACCATGTCAAAGGCTTTCTTCTTTAAAGTCGTAACCCATTGATTGGGGATCAGAGGGCCTACAACAACTTTGCTTATTAGGCGGTTCAAAAACTGTGACACCAGGGTTCATCGGGTCAAACGACTCGAAACCCACACTACAGAAGAAGAAGTCTAAACTGTTGTTAGCGTATCACTTACGTAGTATTTGAATCCGAAGTATTCTTTTTAAACGAGATTTGAAACTGATATTTGTCTTTCAATTTGTCCATAGTTTCATGTAACACCGAATACATAGATTTGAATCCATAACCGAGATCTCCATTCTGATCACCACCCGGCTGAATTAAATTGTGAAGGTATTGTGCTTGCGGTAGACTCATTGCGGGGTATTCTATAGTTAGTCGGGTTGGATCTTTTATGAATTTGAGCGTAGTGTTGAGCATGGTTATTTTGAAGCCTGCGGTAATTTCCGCTTGGTCATCGGTTAAAGACAAGTTCTTTAGACCCTTTTCTATGGAGGATGTTGATTCAGTAGAGCTGTAAAAAAAATAATTAAATAGAACATAAACTTCCTTTTCTTTTTTTTTAATGGTGTGAAAAAAATTTAAATACTTCCATGCTGGTCTGGGATTGATAGAAAAACATAGAATGTGCCAGCTGCATCTCCTCCCGGGCAAGCTGTAAAAATCAGCTAAGGGATTTGAGGGTTTCAGTATTGTAATTTAGGCGATGGGCTGACAACCTGTCACTACAGCAATATACACAATCAATCATCTGTAACCCTCAAAACTTGTCAGATGTGGTGGAACGACCTTTGCTTAGGTCGTTTACGCTCTGCCTACCCCATTAGGGATAAAGGCGTTATTTTATGTATTATTGTATGTTAATATTGCTTACCATAACATTTTATCTTGTTTACTCTGCGATTTGTTGACAGTGACCTTTTTGTATACAAGCACACTGAAAATAATTATGCATTAATTAAAAGATGAATTCTCATAAATGTACTAAATAAATAAATTTAAAAAACGCACGGCTTATACTTACTTTTTCTTTTCTTTCTCTTCTTCGTACCTACATATCCATTTAAAGATATGTCTATTCTGATATACAAGCTGCAATATTTGTTTTGCTGTCTGCACACTACTCTCATCCCAGAATTTCACTGTATCCAACAAACTGTTGTTTTGAGCTATTTTGACTAAGAATTCCTCTTTAAAAGGTGCTATATCCGGAAACCTGAGCTCTGTCTGGTCACTTTGAAGGAAATGCAATACTTTTAGAAGGTAGTCGTGTATTATTTTTGGATAACACTTCACAAGGTAATCAATATCTTGGACAGACTTTTCTTCAATATGTGGCTTTGATTTTGGTGCACTGGCCTGCTGTATAGCATCTATAGGGTCGAAATCTGGTTTTAATCTTTCGCTCAGATTAGAAGGTTTTACCTTACGGTGCCTTTTTCTCTTGGTTTTTGTCTGAATTTGTTCACTGCTGCTGCTACTGTTCAGAACCTCCATGATATTTTAAAAAACTTGTCTGATAAACTTAGAAATGCAAGTTTCACAGTAACTATGAATGAAATTTCCTATGATTTAATTCAAGAAGACTTTTTCATCACATACTCTGACTACTGAGTTGCTACTGAGACACCAGACACATGTAGGTAATTTATCTTGTAAATAAAATTTTCAAAAATCCCCTAAAAACGAAATGTTTGTTTTTGACTTTAATAGTTTTTTATTAGGGTCTGTCTATATAAAAAACACATTTGTTTTCTACCATACGAACAAAATTGGTAGAAATATACTTTTTTTTATGGCAACACTTGCTTTGGCGTGACATTTTCTGTTTCTGGCACAGATGGTTTCTGGTAATATACTAGTTAATCTGTGCTGTGCACTTAAAAAAAAACATAGAGAAAGTAATTAAAAAAAAAACACATTGCTTGTGCTTGCGAGTCCAGGCGTGCGTTCACGCATGCACCTAGGGGAAACCGTTAGAGCGACTTTTAATCTGACAGCTCGCGTAAACCCCCCGTTCATGCACGCACTTGCACCTGTCAGGATGAAATTTCCCCTGACAGGCGCTTCAAAACGGGGCTTTATCAACTGTCAAAGTGAAAAGTTCCCCTAAGCTTGCGCTAACCGTGCGCCCGTGAACGTACCCTTAATGTACGGCCATGGATTGTACAGCCAGATATTACGAAGCCATTGTTATGTACATGAAATACGCGGCTGTGCATTATTGGCCGTGCAATATCTGGTCGGCAATTATCACCCCGTACCAATATTGTACAGCCAGTATTTGGAAGCCAAGGAAAGCACGGCCAATATTTCAAGTACATGCCCATGAAATATTAGCCCGTGCTTTCATTGGCTTCCAAATACTGGCTGTACAATATTGGTATGGGGTAATAATTGCCGACCAGATAATTCGTGTACGTCAGATGAAACTTTACTCCTATTGGTCGAGACACATTCTTTTGTTTATGGTCGGAGCCTCGTTTAGACACTAAGTATTGATTCTGCTACTGCTTCGGCGCTGCGGGAAGTGCAGCCCCTCCGCCCTAGCGTAACTAAGAGCTGGCACCTATCTCGCCTGCGCAGCTTCGGCTTTTTGCTCTAAAATATTGTGAGTCTTATTCATCATTTAAAAAAAAAAATGCTCATTTCGATATAATAATCAAGTTAAAAATATAGAAGTTGTTGATTTGAGTAGTCAAGTATTTACGAGGAGTCAACGAGGAGTGACGTGAGTCCAGTTAATGTACGGCCATGGATTGTACAGCCAGATATTACGAAGCCTTCGGCGACCAGCCTCAGCCGCTACGGCTCGTACGGTGCCCGCTCTTAGTTACAGCGGGCGGGGGCTGCTCTCCCTCCGCGCCTCCGGATTTTTATATACACTCTAGGGGTAAGAGCGGAAAGACCACGTGGAATTCGGGGTTAACAGATTCGGTTCTGTCACTTTTTTTCGCTATCACTACTGGCATGATCTACCAAAACCATCAAAACAAAGCATATAGAGTTTCTTGTCTACGACCGCTTGCTTCCGATTGGCTGGTGGAATTTTGACATGTGACATTGGCTTCCAATTATTGCCTGTACAATACGGGTCGTACATTAACAGTCCGAGCTGATAATTCACGACCAGATAACGCACAGCCAATAATACGAATCCTTGTCATATAGTACATGTATTATTGGCCGTGAAATATCTGTCCGGGCAAATATTGTACGGCCAATAATACGAAGCCACGGAATGCACAGCCAATAATTCATGTACATGCCTGGTCTCGTAATATCAGCGCGTACCTTATCGGGTCGTCAATTGTCATGGCTGTACATTATTGGTTCCCGTGCTTGCTGTCATGTCAATTTCCCTTTGTTGATTTTTGGATAAATTCTTGAATTTTTCGGTTTTTACACCTATTTGGAGTTATATTTCTATAATTAACAACTAAAAATGTCTTTTGACGTTAATTGGGATATCGACAAGTACAGGGAGGAGCACGAAAGTGAAGACCATTGGGATTTGCGAAGAAAATTCATGGAGCGTTGGAAAAATGACTATTGTGAAGAAAGATTAGTGTGTCTCGCGAGAGTGTTTGCTAATATGGAGCTGTTGGGCTGCAGATACCCGACTGAGGTCATGCAGGAGGTCGCCAGGCTGTCTCATGATGTAAATATAACCTCACATTTTTTTCACTTTGATACACTTATTTTGTTTTAAAGATCTTGGACAAAACCACAGGACAAAACATTAAATAAATATGATCTTTTATACGTCGTTATAACCTATAACAATATTCCTGTTGTTTCTTTCAGGTCGCAAAGTCATATAGAAATTCCCGTAAAGATAAATTGAAAAGAACATTTGTATCAGCTTCAGACGCAGCTGAAGATCGTGCTAAAGGTGAAATAATTAATAAGTATTAGACAATTTATCCCACTTTTTGATTGTAATGATGTGAATCTTCACAATCTTTTATTCCAAGACCATATTTCAAAAACTAGATTTTAAGAACTCAATGAAATAAAAGTGTTGGTAATTTAACTAATTTGCCAACACTTATTGTTTATTTTAGTAAAGATGTAAACGATTGTTTACCTTTATTTTAATACCTTCTTCTTCCTAGCCTTTTTCCCGTATCTCTCGGGGTCGGCTACCTAATCTAGGTGATTGAACGAGGGTACTGGTTTTTACACAGAGCGACTGCCATCTGACCTCCGCAACCCAGAAGGGAAACCAGACCCAATCCTAGATTAGGTTACACACAACCTTTGAATTTCTTCGTAGGTGTGTGCGCAGGTTTCCTCACGATGTTTTCCTTCACCGTAAAAGCGCCGAATAAACGTACATATGAAATTCGAAAACCGAAAAACACATTGGTACGTGGTGGGATTCGAACCACGACCTCCTGCACAGAAGGCCGCGGCCCTATCCACTACACCATCCGGGCACCAACACACGGGACACCTTTATTTTAATACCTATTTGGAAATTACTATTGATGCGAAATGCATCTTCTAGCATAACACGTCAGTCCGCTTGCAATGGTTGTGATGTGACGCTTACTTTTCTTTACCAAGTCTTTCTTTTTAGGTATCAAGAGAGAAGGCGGAGTGGTTGTAGAGGCGCCACCTAAGAAATCTGCTAAAATTGAATTTGTGCGACCGGGCCAGAGTATTGACACAGAAAAAGATAACAACAGTGATGATGACGAAAAACTAAACAACAACGAAGAATCAATGACAACCACAGAAGAGAATAATATTAATGAAAAATCAGAAAATCATACAATACCTGTACCATCAGATCCTAATGAATACTTGAAGGATATGGAGAAATTGAAATGTTTAGATGTAAGAAACTTTAGTGATAGAATGTTCCACACAATTTTCGGGAGAATGGTTCTCTTGATACGTCCATGGACGAGTAAACTTAGTAATATACAAAGTAAGTTTAAAATCAATTCAATTAGAAGACAATAGGATAGAAAACATGGTGTTAGCAAGCTGTCCCAGCTTCTTACAAACTAAAGAATTTCTTTGTGAAAGTTATTCAGTTTACCGAGTAGCCCCTATAAGCTGGCCGTTACACCCTTTATGAAAAAGTGTACATATCTTCCATGCTTCCATGCTGGACTGGGAGTGATAGAAAATCATAGAATGTGCCAGCTACATCTCTTCCCAGACATGCTGTAAAAATCAGCTAAAGGATATGAGGGTTTCAGTATTGTAATTTAGGCGATGGGCTGACAACCTGTCACTATAGCAATATACAGACAGATCCATATGGAATAACTCAAAATTTGATAAAGGCGTGATTATATGTATGCATGTATGTACAGTACATATCTATATACTGCATTGATATGTATGCAAATCTTATCATTTCAGGTAGTTGCCAATCGTGCAACATACAACTGACGAATTCATATGAGAACGGAATATTTACTGTAATGATAAACGGAGAGCTGTTAGCCCGAGCGAGCGGGGCAAGCAGAGCTGAAGCCAAGAATGTGGTCGAGGTCCTCGCTTGGAATGTATGTGTCGTAGGATGATATGAATCGAATCTTCGCGAAAATACTAGGAATATGGCGAAAAAACGGATAGTTAAACAATGATGAAAACCTTTCCCAATCTTACTGGAAAGGATAGATTGTTTGTGAAAAAACGAGAGTAACATTTAATATTCATCTGACCTCCGCAACCCAGAAGGGAAACCAACCCAACTGTCAAAGTTTTCAAGCCGCCAATGCTTTACTATGGTCTCTAGCACAGCTTATTGACTAATATCTACGATATTAACCGGGATCAACGGCTTAGCGTGCCTTCCGCAGCACAGAGTACGCCAAATGTACCACAGATCAAAATAAATAATATCAGGCTATAATTTATATAGATAATATGGACTGATATAATTTCTTATTTCAACTCCACAGAGATTAAAAGAGAACGCAGTAAGTGTAGTGATGAAGGAACAGTTTATAGCTCAGGACGACACGCGCTTGACCATGAGTGACGTCACAGGGAAGAGGGAGGAATTTGGCACTCCGGTGGAAAATAGTGTGGCTACTAAGTAAGTACATCATCATCATCATCTACCTAACCTTATCATGTACCTCACGGGGTCGGCTACCTAATGTAGGTGATTGAACGAGGGTTCTGGTTTTACGCAGAGTGACTGCCATCTGACCTCCGCAACCCAGAAGGGAAACCAGACCCAATCTTAGATTTGTAAGTACCTATCTTTTTTTTATTATTTATAACAAATTTTCCCGTGGTACCCAGATATTTTCCCATGGTAAAAACTAGCCTATATCGGGTGTAAGAGAGAGCTTCCCGCAAACTGATAGGGGTTGCTCAAATGCTCAGTCAATGAAACTGAACAACTTTCACTAGGAATTTCTTTCAGGAAATGAAATTTTTTTTTTGCTCTTTCATACAAATTGTCTGATCGGGTTAGTGGTCATTTTGTATGGGAAAGTAATTTATTTTCATATCCTGAAAAAGAATTCTGGCGTAAATTGTTCAGTTTCATTAACTGAGTTTGCGGGAAGCTGTCTCTTACACCCCATAAGAAAGATGATGTATGATGGTGAAATGATGATGTGATGATATTATGATGATGATGTATTTTGTTGCGAACAGGATGATGAAACTGATGGGCTGGAAGGGCGGAGGGCTGGGGGCGGAGGCTCAGGGCATCGCGGAACCTATCAAGCCACATCTACAAATGGTAAGAGATTTTTACCAAATGCCTCAATGATCTAGTGGACTGAGCCATGGGCTCTCGTCTCGATCCGCAGGGGTTCGAGTCCCCGGAGCAATAACAGAACTTTGTTTTGTTCCTACTTTGGCCAATGTTCTTACATTGCAGGCTGATTAACTGATTGTCCGCAGTTTTAGTATAGCTACCCACGCACTTTGGGGTAGGCAGGGTATCAACATCCCTGCCTGGTTCTTAGTCATGTCTAACTAATTGGGTACTTGACTGGGTAGCTTAAAAAATTCAAAACGTTTATACTTAAAACTGATGGCTAAAAATATTGTGGATTTCATTCATCATTTAAAAAAAATTGAAAATTTAGATTTTAATAATCGAATTAAAAGTATTGTTAAGTTATTGATTTGATTACTCAATATTTACTAAAATGTGACGTCATAATTTACTATTTTCATACAAAAAAGCGTTTTTGACATTTCATAACAAGTTGCTGATTTGACTAGTTGGAAAGTAGCCAATTGCTGACCCTTTTGAACCCTCGAATCTTTTTGTACTTTTTTTTTTACGCAAAGTTTTCACAGCATGTCTTGTGTTTCCCATTGCTCCCAGTCCAGCATGGACATAATGTTATGGCGTTAGCTTTACCTGCCTGATAATTCACTAAGCCGCTGACCACCTGTCTACCCCGCAGGTGAACCGCGCGGGTCTCGGTAGTCAAAGCACGGATATCCGAGCGTTGCGTCGCGCTGCTCAGAATCTCATGCAAAGATACATCGCGTCTGATACTCTAGACGTGGACTTGGTCTTCAGCAATGAATTTAGTAAGGTAAGCCATCTTATACCGGGTGTAAGGGACAGGACCGAATACTGATCCTTTAGGACCATTCGGTCGACTTCCTAAAATGTTGACTTTTCAATTCAATTCTTAATTAATGGCTTTTGTGTAGTCACAATTCTGCCAATGTCACGTAAATTATTGATAAATTATATAAGGGAGAGTCTAATATTGAGACACGTGGAGTCAAAGATACCCTTCTCCTTCAAGAGAAAGGTACAGACTCCATGTTGACTTTTTATAGTTTCCCAAAATGTTGACAGCTGTCATTCGAAATGTAGATCTCGTCAAGACCTATCATTTGCCCTTACCCACCAGTACTCTAGGATCGATAGTTTCCGAGATATGACCTTTTTAAGTTTGACAGCTGTCATTCGAAATGTAGATCTCGTCAAGACCTATCATTTGTCCCTACCCACCAGTACTCTAGGATCGATAGTTTCCGAGATATGGCCGTTTTAAGTTTGACAGCTGTCATTCGAAATGTAGATCTCGTCAAGACCTATCATTTGTCCCTACCCACCAGTACTCTAGGATCGATAGTTTCCGAGATATGGCCGTTTTAAGTTTGACAGCTGTCATTCGAAATGTAGATCTCGTCAAGACCTATCATTTGTCCCTACCCACCAGTACTCTAGGATCGATAGTTTCCGAGATATGGCCGTTTTAAGTTTGACAGCTGTCATTCGAAATGTAGATCTCGTCAAGACCTCAGTAGACTTTGTGTATTTGTTTAGGACGAGCGCGCGGCGTTGCACCAGATGGCTCAGCGCGCCGGGCTAGCAAGTAAAAGTTACGGCGGAGACGCTGAGAGGTAAGATTTCTCCTATATCGGAGTTGATTTTGCAGGTCCATTACATTATAGTGGCCTCAATTCACGCCGTCCAGTTACTAATTCTAATTCTTAGTAGCGCTGTCACTTTCTTAACTTTGACATAAGAACAGGATAGCAAACAAATACGTGAGTTTGACATTTCTTATCTGACATGACTGCTTAAATTAAATAAAATTAGTGAGCACGCTCTATGGTCATTCCTTATTTAAAGCGCCGTACGTCAAATTAAGAATGTCAAAGTCACGTGTTTGTTTGCTATCCTGTTCTTATGTCAAATTTAAGAAAGTGACAGCGCTACTAAGAATTAGAATTAGTAATAGTGCGTCCTGAATTAACACCAGTGTGTATGGGATAGCTTCCTAATTTTAGTTGAGATTTAGTTAAGTCGGGATGGTTACGAATCGGGCCCAATGACAAGAGACAATTTTAGTCGAGATTTAGTGATTTTGTGCGTATACGAATCGATGCCTTCCATGCTGGACTGGGAGTGAGAGAAAAACATAGAATGTGCCAGCTGCATATCCTTCCGGGCATGCTGTAAAAGTCAGCTAAGGGATTCGAGGGTTTCAGTATTGTAATTTAGGCGATGGGCTGACAACCTGTCACTACAGCAATATACAGATCTATCTTAAACAACCCTCAAAACTTGTCAGACGTGGCGAAACGACTATTATTTAGGATGTTTACGCTCTGCCTACCCCATTATGGATAAAGGCGTGTTTATATGTATGTATGTATCGATGCCAATACCATTCTTTTTAACTTGTTAACAGGTTCCTCGTGGTGAAAAAGAAATTGGACCCGTTCTCACTGGTTCGCGCCGTCATAGAAAAAGGCGGGAACACTCCCATGTACCAAGTGTTCATACCAGCAGCACTCGGCCATCTTGGAAACCGAAGAAGATAAAATAAAAATACGTGTTGCACTACGGGAGTGCCGGCAGAAGTGAAAACTTGAACATTAACAGTAGACTCGATCGAAACCTTACCTGAATAATAAAACACTAAAAAAAAACTCATTTTCATTCCATGTTTCAACAGATGGCGCTAGTAGGTTTCTAAAAAAGCAACTCTGGTCTGACGCGATCGGCCATTTTGCTTGGCCTCTGTTTGCATACAATTTGTGTGTGACCAGAGGACTGATAACCTCCCTTATAAACTGCGTACACCGCTACTTAGCAGTGCCATCTATTGACATTAGCGAAATATTGTGTAAACATAATATGGATTGAAATTCAGATGTTTTAAACAGCATTTCTCATTGTGTATTTCTACTTAAAAATCTTAAAAGATAATTTGGTTCAAGTTGTTATTGAATTTATTCAATTTCATGACCTATATTAACGACGGACTCTTCGAGCAATATGCCAGCGCCATCTAGGTTTTGATTTCATTTTGACCTTTTGTCGAGTATCGGAGGTACGCTCTCTAGTATGGCGGTTGTCAGTCCTCTAGAGTTAGTTAGTCCATGGATCGAAATAAAAATTGCGTTTTCCATACAAAGATTCTCTCCACATCCAAAATTTTATTTTGCGCAAAAATTTTTGTGCTTTGAGAAAGTTGTTTGATGTCATCAGTAGAACATGTGATTGAAAGGAACGCAGCACTTTTTTTACACCCTGTATATCAGACCAGCGTCATTCGGCTATCTTAGAAATCGTAGGAGATAAATAAATTAAATTAAATTATGTAAATTCCAGATTCATTGATTTGTGTTCTATGGAATTCAGTGGAAATAAATATAGATTTAAGTATCTGATATAATCGTTTTATTATTATTAACCAACCCTTATAATCGCCAATCTCAATAAGAAAAACCGGTCAAGTGCGAGTCGGACTCGCTCACCGAGGCTTCCGTACCAACTTATTTAAAGCTATTATAGAACCCCCAGTTTTGTTCACCCAAAAAGCTAAGAATTGGAAAGACTTTTTTCACACAAAAATATGAACTGGACTAAAGGACAAACTTAACTTTTGCAGTTGTCCCCATACTAGATGTAGGGAGAGGACTACGAAAATAAGTTTGTAATGACTTTTTTTTTCATGATGTAAGAACATATTTACAGTTTTCGGATTTTTTCCTTTGATTGTGCTATTTGTGCTATTAGTTCCGAATTTCATGATTGTAGGTCAACGGGAAGTACTCTATAGGTTATGCCCATCTTAACATTCAAAAACCTATAGGGTACCACCGGTGTGAAGTTAGTGGAAAAAACTTAGTTGAAAATAATAACCCGACCAAATTGAGAAGGTCGCGATTAGTAATCATTTTCAAAGCTTAGACATTGACTTATTTTAAAATTTAAAATACCTATTTATTAATCTTGTACGTCCCTTATCATTAGTTATAATTTTGGCAGAAGATGCACAAGTTATTTCAATTTTGGGACTAAGTCAAGCTTAAAATGGACAGCCTAAATTTACTTCCATGCTGGACTGGGAGTGATAGAAAAGCATAAAATGTGCCAGCTGCATCTCCTCCCGGGCATGCTGTAAAAATCAGCTAAGGGATTTGAGGTTTCCAGTATTGTAGGGGGAGTCCGGGATACTTGTCCATAGAGGATACTTAAGCCACTCGTAATATCTCTCTGAATTTGCGCGCCAGCTTGTGCATGTTTGTCTAGTGTGATTATTTGCAGGGTCATTTTGTAATAATTACAATATTTTTTATATTCGAATTTTGTTATTATTTTATTGAAAAAATAAACATCTTTTCCTTGAAAAAAACAGGGGATGTTCAAGTATCCCGACTATGATCATGTATCCTTTACCCCCATGTTCAAATATCCCCTGCTAGCGGGATATTTGAACCACATTTAATTTTTTAAATATAGCTTAAACCGTTTTACTTTTGAAACTTTTTTTAATGGCACAATATACCTATTTCTATATGCTATCTATTCAGGTATGACGGAAAGTGGCTCATGTAATAGACATCAAATTATGAGACAAAATGTAAAAGGGGGTCCAACTATCCCGGACTCCCCCTAATTTAGGCGATGGGCTGACAACCTGTCACTATAGCAATATATCTATCTGAAATCAGTTTTTTCATAAACTATGTCTGGAATAACCTTCAAAACTTGT
Organism: Scrobipalpa atriplicella; assembly: GCA_029255725.1. Lineage (NCBI taxonomy): Eukaryota > Metazoa > Arthropoda > Insecta > Lepidoptera > Gelechiidae > Scrobipalpa > Scrobipalpa atriplicella. Next base: position 8,402 of record JARACY010004811.1, on the reverse strand, counting down.
CACATATGGGCGGTACGACCTTTGATTAGGTCGTTTACGCTCTGCCTACCCCGTTAGTGATAGAGGCGTGATTGGACATGTATGTATGTATTTAAAATGGACAAAAATCACCTTAGAATTTTTTTTGTTGAACTAAGCAATACCTATAGGTAAATAAAAAAAATATGTGCCCAAATTTTCCAAATATCTTGCTTTGAAAAATGATTTTCGTAGCTGGACGCAAAAAATGCCTTTTCTGTAGAAGTACCCTTATACACATACACAAAACTTAACCAATAGTCCGTGGGATGCTCGCCCAAATTTTCCAAAACGGTAAATTTTGGTGGTACCAATTTTCCTTTATACAGTAGTTGGACATAATTATAGGGATGTAAACTATGCCTGCCATCTCTGAGTGGCAGCTAACAAAAATGGCGGCCAATTAAAGATGGCGAATATTCGAAAAAAATAGTAAACTTGGAGTGAATATTTTTTTCTTAATACCGTAGTTAGACAGGCTTATAAGAATGTTAAAAAACCTTATTTCTCATCTCTAAGTAGTATCTGATAAAAATGGCGGCCAATCTTACGACAGAAATTGATGATTTTCATAATATCTACTATATCTCAAAAACTGTATATCCGATTAAAGTTTTTATTTTTTTATTTTTAAGGTCTTACCATATACCTCAAATATTGTCTTTATACTGTTCCTGAAAAGTAAGCCGTTAATTAGTTATTTAAAAAAAAACGCAAAAATTCACTTTTGTAACTTTTTAATTATTGTTTTTATCCAAGATTTATTGGTATTTATTGATAAAAAATATTTTTGCTATATACTTTAAGAAATTGCCTTTAATTTGATATATAACATGTTTAATTTTTATTCGTAAAAACTCGCAAAAAATTAAATTTTGTGGTTACATCAGTTTAATTAATTTCATTCACTGCATACCAAATAGCTGCGCCCAAAATAAACAGCTACAATAAATTACTTGTTTGAGCTACACTGATTCAATACTACCAATCGATCGTTATAGAAGTAAATAGATACAATTATGAATTTTTTAACGTACCTATTCATTATAAAGACATATTTCCAAAAAAAAAAGCACTTTAACATAACTCATCATCATCAATCATCATCTTCGTCGCTTTCATTAGAGTTTTGATCATAAATATTAGACTCGCGAAAATCTGAATCTTCGATGTCTTCTTCTTCTTCTTCTTCTTCTTCATCCATAGAAGCATATCTAACTGCTGTATAAAGGAAAATCGGTACCACCAAAATTTACCGTTTTGGAAAATTTGGGCGAGCATCCCACAAAATTAATTTTTTTACGAGTTTTTACAAATAAAAATTAAACATGTTATATATCAAATTAAAGGAAATTTCTTAAAGTATATAGCAAAAATATTTTTTTACCATAAATACCAATAAATCTTGGATAAAAACAATAATTAAAAAGTTACAAAAGTGAATTTTTGCGTTTTTTTTTAAATAACTAATTAACGGCTTACTTTTCAGGAACAGTATAAAGACAATATTTGAGGTATATGGTAAGACCTTAAAAATAAAAAAATAAAAACTTTAATCGGATATACAGTTTTTGAGATATAGTATATATTATGAAAATCATCAATTTCTGTCTAAGATTGGCCGCCATTTTTATCAGATACTACTTAGAGATGAGAAATAAGGTTTTTTAACATTCTTATAAGCCTGTCTAACTACGGTATTAAGAAAAAAATATTCACTCCAAGGTTACTATTTTTTTCGAATATTCGCCATCTTTAATTTGTTAGCTGCCACTCAGAGATAGCAGGCATAGTTCTTTTACATCCCTATAATTATGTCCAACTACTGTATAAAGGAAAATTGGTACCACCAAAATTTACCGATATGTTGAGCATGCATCCCATGGACTACAAGTGGTTGCATTTGGTTCGATATGTAGGTACTTATTTTATTTACTTTTGTGACTGTGAAGGTTTATATGGGAAGCAAGTGATTGCTAATTCGCTACGAATAATAATAATATAAATAATAATGTAGGTAACGTCGGCCGATCAATGGAAACAATCAAAACTAAAATATCATTTAATTTTATTTTTAACGAAATCTAATTCTTCGTTTTCCTACATAGAATATCAAAAGAGTCCGTCCAGTAATTTTGACCATTATAGTTGTATAACAATTGCTTATTGGTCCGAACCTGGAAAGAGAAAAACTGTTACACGGATAACTACTTTTATTGCTCTAACAAAACATTAGCTAGATGCTGGGTAGCTAGGTACACGTTAATTCACTAATCTGGAGGCACTCCGTGCCTCCGCCAAGTCGAGCTAGCGGGCACGGCCGTAACATCCTTTTCTCGAGCCACTTCAGAGCACTTTTGACCCCCTGATATTTCAGAACTCATAAAACGCAGAAGGCTCAAATTCATAACATCTAGCGAGCTCGTGAAGGTCAGCGAATTTTCAAAATTTCAAGTATGTATGTCTTATAGTTCAAAAGTTATAAGCCCACAAAGATTCCCGATTTCGTACCTCACGTAGGTACTCATTCATCAAAATGTTCTGGCACTTCCAACTGTTCTAGTACCTATCTTTAAATTCATAACATAGCTAGAAACAAGTATACATACACAGGGAAAATTATAAAAAATAAAAAATCGCGTTTAGATTTTATTTTATTAGAAAAACACTAAAAACAAGGTTAATTTGCGGTTCTAAAACAAGAATTTGTATGGAAGTACCAAATACAATGTATTTTCCGAACACTAAAATGTAAGTTTGTAAATAATTAAAAGTAAATTGTTTAGTTGTTGGTGGTGTTCACCCATTATTGTAATTAATTAAACCACTGATTGATCTTGTAATTTGTAGTATTTATTTAACACCTTTTTGATAACAATCGTTACACATCTTGGTCAGCAGCCATAGTGCCAGATAAACAATATTGGTGTTGCCACCTCTCAACATCCCCCCCTTTTAGTCAGAGACATCAGAGTTACAATCAAGGAACTTATACTCATCATGACAATCTTCAAAAACATCCAAATCATCAATCTCAACAAAGTCTTTAAATTTTTTAGGTTTCTTTACCTGGCGTCCCTTGCTTGTGACTTTGACCACACTGGATGAACTTCCTTCATCAGCATCAACTTCTTGTTGCCTATTGACTGGAACAATATTTTCCTGCACAACCTCTGACAAACTATCACTAACATCAGATGTGTTTCCTGGTGACTCAAGTGCATCCAATTCTTTATTGCTCGACAAACTATTATTTAAAGATTCTTCCAATACATTATTTCTTTGTAAATTACAAGACTTTTCCTGTTGCAATGATTTATCCTGTAACAATATATCTTCACCAAGAGTCACGTCTGGCGCATGATCAAAATTTAAATTTATATCTTCACCAAGAGTCACATCTGGCGCATCATCAAAATCTAAATAATTATTTTTATTTAACTTAACTACACTCTGTTTCCCCTCATATGTATTATTAGTGTTATCATTAACATCATATCTTTCTTTAATTAAAACTCTATTTCGTTTAAAGATCTTTCCTTCTTCATCCACCACCAAATAAGAGCGTGGTTCATCACATTTTTTAAAGATTTTACCTTTTAGCCAAACAGTGTCACATGATTTCTTAAAATAAATACTTTGACCAACCTCAAGGTCATCCAAAGATTTAGCAGTTTTATTATAATATTGTTCTACACTTCTTTTTCTATCGTCATATGATTTATCATAGTAACTTAACTTCGGTTTTAAACTATACTTTGAGGCCGGTAACAAAGAATTTAAATTTCTGGAGAATAACAACTGAGCAGGGATGGCATATGTGGCTTTGAAGTGTTTCTATAATTTAGTAAACCTAGGTACGGATCAGTAAAATCTTCCTTACATTTTTTCATGATGTTCTTAAAAATTTTTACTCCACTTTCGCTTTGTCCATTAGACTGTGAATGTTTAGGACTTGACATGATGTGATCAAATTTGTAATTAGTAGCAAAATCTTTAAACTTTTCTGAAGTAAATTGTGTACCACAATCAGTAACTATGAACGCTGGTATGCCATGCCTTGCAAAAACAGATTTACAATTTACTATCACACAATCACTTGTCAAATTGTCTAGTTTACACACTTCTATATACTTAGAGTAATAATCCATGAATATAAGGTAATCCTTGCTGCTCAATGTACAAATATCTATACCAACTTGATGCCAAGGTAGCTTTTCAAAGTCGTGATTAATTAGGGGTTCTTTTTGTAAGTTGGGTTTGTACTTTGCACAAGGTTCACAGGATTTAACAAATATTTCTAAATCTTTATTTATATTTGGCCAGAAAATACAAGATCTTGCTCTAGTTTTACATGTACTTAAACCAGCATGCCCTTGATGAACAGCCTGAAGCATTTCAATCTGTAGTGACTTGGGGATAACAATTAAATTTCCTTTGAAAATTATGCCGTCTAGGACACCCAGCTCATCTCTAAAAGTCCAAAATGTTCTTAAATTCTTTTCTAAATCATCTATATTTTTTGGCCATCCTTTTCTTACGTATCTTGTGATTGCCATTAAATCTTGATCTGATTCTGTAGCTTTTTGGATTTTCTGGCCAAATATAAATAAAGATTTAGAAATATTTGTTAAATCCTGTGAACCTTGTGCAAAGTACAAACCCAACTTACAAAAGAACCCCTAATTAATCACGACTTTGAAAAGCTACCTTGGCATCAAGTTGGTATAGATATTTGTACATTGAGCAGCAAGGATTACCTTATATTCATGGATTATTACTCTAAGTATATAGAAGTGTGTAAACTAGACAATTTGACAAGTGATTGTGTGATAGTAAATTGTAAATCTGTTTTTGCAAGGCATGGCATACCAGCGTTCATAGTTACTGATTGTGGTACACAATTTACTTCAGAAAAGTTTAAAGATTTTGCTACTAATTACAAATTTGATCACATCATGTCAAGTCCTAAACATTCACAGTCTAATGGACAAAGCGAAAGTGGAGTAAAAATTTTTAAGAACATCATGAAAAAATGTAAGGAAGATTTTACTGATCCGTACCTAGGTTTACTAAATTATAGAAACACTTCAAAGCCACATATGCCATCCCCTGCTCAGTTGTTATTCTCCAGAAATTTAAATTCTTTGTTACCGGCCTCAAAGTATAGTTTAAAACCGAAGTTAAGTTACTATGATAAATCATATGACGATAGAAAAAGAAGTGTAGAACAATATTATAATAAAACTGCTAAATCTTTGGATGACCTTGAGGTTGGTCAAAGTATTTATTTTAAGAAATCATGTGACACTGTTTGGCTAAAAGGTAAAATCTTTAAAAAATGTGATGAACCACGCTCTTATTTGGTGGTGGATGAAGAAGGAAAGATCTTTTAAACGAAATAGAGTTTTAATTAAAGAAAGATATGATGTTAATGATAACACTAATAATACATATGAGGGGAAACAGAGTGTAGTTAAGTTAAATAAAAATAATTATTTAGATTTTGATGATGCGCCAGATGTGACTCTTGGTGAAGATATAAATTTAAATTTTGATCATGCGCCAGACGTGACTCTTGGTGAAGATATATTGTTACAGGATAAATCATTGCAACAGGAAAAGTCTTGTAATTTACAAAGAAATAATGTATTGGAAGAATCTTTAAATAATAGTTTGTCGAGCAATAAAGAATTGGATGCACTTGAGTCACCAGGAAACACATCTGATGTTAGTGATAGTTTGTCAGAGGTTGTGCAGGAAAATATTGTTCCAGTCAATAGGCAACAAGAAGTTGATGCTGATGAAGGAAGTTCATCCAGTGTGGTCAAAGTCACAAGCAAGGGACGCCAGGTAAAGAAACCTAAAAAATTTAAAGACTTTGTTGAGATTGATGATTTGGATGTTTTTGAAGATTGTCATGATGAGTATAAGTTCCTTGATTGTAACTCTGATGTCTCTGACTAAAAGGGGGGGATGTTGAGAGGTGGCAACACCAATATTGTTTATCTGGCACTATGGCTGCTGACCAAGATGTGTAACGATTGTTATCAAAAAGGTGTTAAATAAATACTACAAATTACAAGATCAATCAGTGGTTTAATTAATTACAATAATGGGTGAACACCACCAACAACTAAACAATTTACTTTTAATTATTTACAAACTTACATTTTAGTGTTCGGAAAATACATTGTATTTGGTACTTCCATACAAATTCTTGTTTTAGAACCGCAAATTAACCTTGTTTTTAGTGTTTTTCTAATAAAATAAAATCTAAACGCGATTTTTTATTTTTTATAATTTTCCCTGTGTATGTATACTTGTTTCTAGCTATGTTATGAATTTAAAGATAGGTACTAGAACAGTTGGAAGTGCCAGAACATTTTGATGAATGAGTACCTACGTGAGGTACGAAATCGGGAATCTTTGTGGGCTTATAACTTTTGAACTATAAGACATACATACTTGAAATTTTGAAAATTCGCTGACCTTCACGAGCTCGCTAGATGTTATGAATTTGAGCCTTCTGCGTTTTATGAGTTCTGAAATATCAGGGGGTCAAAAGTGCTCTGAAGTGGCTCGAGAAAAGGATGTTACGGCCGTGCCCGCTAGCTCGACTTGGCGGAGGCACGGAGTGCCTCCAGATTAGTGAATTAACGTGTACCTAGCTACCCAGCATCTAGCTAATGTTTTGTTAGAGCAATAAAAGTAGTTATCCGTGTAACAGTTTTTCTCTTTCCAGGTTCGGACCAATAAGCAATTGTTATACAACTATAATGGTCAAAATTACTGGACGGACTCTTTTGATATTCTATGTAGGAAAACGAAGAATTAGATTTCGTTAAAAATAAAATTAAATGATATTTTAGTTTTGATTGTTTCCATTGATCGGCCGACGTTACCTACATTATTATTTATATTATTATTATTCGTAGCGAATTAGCAATCACTTGCTTCCCATATAAACCTTCACAGTCACAAAAGTAAATAAAATAAGTACCTACATATCGAACCAAATGCAACCACTTGTAGTCCATGGGATGCATGCTCAACATATCGGTAAATTTTGGTGGTACCAATTTTCCTTTATACAGTAGTTGGACATAATTATAGGGATGTAAAAGAACTATGCCTGCTATCTCTGAGTGGCAGCTAACAAATTAAGATGGCGAATATTCGAAAAAAATAGTAACCTTGGAGTGAATATTTTTTTCTTAATACCGTAGTTAGACAGGCTTATAAGAATGTTAAAAAACCTTATTTCTCATCTCTAAGTAGTATCTGATAAAAATGGCGGCCAATCTTAGACAGAAATTGATGATTTTCATAATATATACTATATCTCAAAAACTGTATATCCGATTAAAGTTTTTATTTTTTATTTTTAAGGTCTTACCATATACCTCAAATATTGTCTTTATACTGTTCCTGAAAAGTAAGCCGTTAATTAGTTATTTAAAAAAAAACGCAAAAATTCACTTTTGTAACTTTTTAATTATTGTTTTTATCCAAGATTTATTGGTATTTATGGTAAAAAAATATTTTTGCTATATACTTTAAGAAATTTCCTTTAATTTGATATATAACATGTTTAATTTTTATTTGTAAAAACTCGTAAAAAAAATTAATTTTGTGGGATGCTCGCCCAAATTTTCCAAAACGGTAAATTTTGGTGGTACCGATTTTCCTTTATACAGCAGTTAGATATGCTTCTATGGATGAAGAAGAAGAAGAAGAAGAAGAAGACATCGAAGATTCAGATTTTCGCGAGTCTAATATTTATGATCAAAACTCTAATGAAAGCGACGAAGATGATGATTGATGATGATGAGTTATGTTAAAGTGCTTTTTTTTTTGGAAATATGTCTTTATAATGAATAGGTACGTTAAAAAATTCATAATTGTATCTATTTACTTCTATAACGATCGATTGGTAGTATTGAATCAGTGTAGCTCAAACAAGTAATTTATTGTAGCTGTTTATTTTGGGCGCAGCTATTTGGTATGCAGTGAATGAAATTAATTAAACTGATGTAACCACAAAATTAATTTTTTGCGAGTTTTTACGAATAAAAATTAAACATGTTATATATCAAATTAAAGGCAATTTCTTAAAGTATATAGCAAAAATATTTTTTATCAATAAATACCAATAAATCTTGGATAAAAACAATAATTAAAAAGTTACAAAAGTGAATTTTTGCGTTTTTTTTTAAATAACTAATTAACGGCTTACTTTTCAGGAACAGTATAAAGACAATATTTGAGGTATATGGTAAGACCTTAAAAATAAAAAATAAAAACTTTAATCGGATATACAGTTTTTGAGATATAGTATATATTATGAAAATCATCAATTTCTGTCTAAGATTGGCCGCCAG
>JARACY010004810.1:0-24905 GCA_029255725.1 Scrobipalpa atriplicella | reverse complement strand
TTAGCGGTTGAAGTAATATATGAGTAAACTATTTTTAAACTGAGAATTTTCTTCGGAACGAGCAAATTAAAAACCCCTAGGCTCGTATTTATAAAGCGATCTCAAGATTGAGAGCAATATTGAGTGCGGATTTGACAGGTGATTTTGTACTTGAATGACATTTCTGATAACTTAAATAGCAATGGTCGCATTGATCTATTCTGTAGCAGCAATCAGGTTATTAAAAAGGTTCTTTCAAACGAGTACTTTAACAAGTTCAGTGTTGAACAGCGTCACTGACACACAATTAAAAAGTTGCGTGTATTTATTTAATTTGTTGTTAAGTTAGTGTAGCTTTTCTGTTAAGACGTTAGTCACTCTTTTCTTATATCTAAGTTTGTTTGTTATTTGTGGAAGCTTATAATTGGCTTAATTTTTGTTACTTTGATACTAAGTTGTTGTAGCTGTTAGCTTCCCTAAGAAAGTAAAATAAAATAAAATAAAATAAAATACGAACTCAAACTCGCCGTCACTCTTGAGGGCTGATTATAAATACGGGCCCTAGAGTAGTAATACGGGAAAAGGCTAGGAAGTTGATGATGATGCAGGAGTATGAATTTGTCGCCTTTCATTGTACGCAGCCTTCTTGTGCTGCTTTCAAAGAAAGATTGGTCCCTTGCTTTATAATTATATTATTAGTAGAATTGACGCTAGGAGAGGTCATAATAGCGGTGATTTCCGGAACCAACAACGAAGTGTGTCAAAGAAAAAAAAGTGATAAATTGGCTTCCCGCGAACTCTGTGAGTAGCGTCAGCATAACAAATCTACATAATAAAAGTAGGAAAATATTTAATGCTTGACTAGAGTCCGTGCGAAAAGAGAACAGGCATGGAATTTAAGGACGCGCATTTGTATTCAATTAACTGTCGCTTGGTCGTGTAAGGATTATGTCCAGGTCTTTAACAGTAACCTTCTACATTAAATTCTGGAGGTTTTAGGTCAAAGACCTAGGCATAAACACCACGCAACCAGCCGTGGGCTAATTAATACAAATGTGCGCCCATCCAATTCTATGCCTGTTCTCTTTTCGCACAGACTCTAGCAGCGGTCTCCTTCTTCCTATACAGAGGTTTTTTTCGATTTGACGATCACCGTATGAACACTGATTGTGAATTTGTTCCCTCCCTTACTTCCATGACTATGTACATTTTACTTTTCGTTGCATCTTTGTTAGAATTTGTATGGGGAAGGTGCAACGAAAAGTAAACTTTTTAATTTTTTCAGCATACTGTTTGTAAAGTACGTCAATACAAATTCGTTTTGACGTTTATAATTCGAACATTACTCTATGATAGTAGATAAAACAAATTATTTACTTAGATACGTAATTTTTTTGCTATCTGTACCAAGTGGTCGCATTCAGTATAACTTAGGGAATTACATATGAGGAAAAGTTAGTCACTTACTGGAGGAGTGCCATTTCCAGCGGGAAAATCGCCAATTACAGTGGGAAATAATTTACCTCCTATACAGGATGTTTTTTTTACATACGAGGAAAAGTAAAAAAAAATACAGGGGTAGCCGTGCTATTTAGGCAGTTTAAAACTCTGACAGGGTTTATCGGCTCGTAAACCCACTCTTTAAGAAGAAAAGAAGAGTTCTTTTCGTGCTATAGTCTCAAGAGTTGGTGTACTTATTCTAATTTTTTTCGCTCCGAGCCTAGAATAAAGCTAAAAACTGCGTTTCAGAAGCTTTTTCCATCTAAACTTTATCTGATCTTTCAATGCTGAAAAACTTATAAATGAATTTAAACTTCTCCAAATAGTTTCAATGATATTGCTCAGTTAAATAAGTTAAACTTTTTGCATACTTACTACAGCGATTTCAAAAGATTTTTTCATTGTGCTGGCTTCGGCTTAAGTAGTATTTTGGGGTAGAATGGGATCTACCTCCTAGTGGTCCACCCCGGCAACGGCAACACAGGCTTGCCTGTGAATAAGTCCGGATGAATGATCCCAACAAAGCGGTGGTAGGCTCCGCAAGGGGCCGCCTGCGAGCCAGACCACCCGACCACAGGAGTCCGGCGCCAAACAGCTTGCTGTGTTCCGTCGGTGCGTGAGACTACCAGTGCCTTAACAGGCGTCTTCTGGGTTAGGTCGCCCCATCGTCGACTCTGTCACGGTCATCGCTGACCTTTGTGGCTAGAGTCAAGAGCTAACCCATTCGAAGTAAAAAAAATATGAGGGTTAATCTTTTTTTTAAATTGATACATCAAAAATTCAGCTCCATTAAAATTTGAACCTGTGACTTGATCGCTCATTTTCCAAGATTTACTTTTAAAACCATTTCAATGACTATTTTATATTTTAGAATTATTTATTAATTTAACATTTTTTTTGTTGCAGATTCGCGAGTTGTAAAACACTGAACAAAAGACATGCTGTTTCCCGCCGTAAAGTACCAAAAAGTTCCGCACTGCGTACGACAGATGGCGCCACCGTCATGAAGTACAAAAAGCAGCCGGTGGATGGCGCTGTTTCTTGTAGAACGCTAGTGGTGTGAAGTGTTTTAGTGAAGTGTAGTGTGAAGTTAGTGTAGTGTTTAGTGATATTAGTGTGCGATGCGAGACGGGTCCAGACCGGGCCCCAGTGGAGCCGGATCGGGCTTCGATAATGACGAAGGTACGTATCATACATTACATAATATTATTTTTTATCGAAGATAGATTTAGGAAGTAGTTTCGTACATTATTTAAAATCACAATTCAAAATTATACTTAAATCAAAATACGTACAATTCGTTCTTTTTGAAATTATCTCAAAACATATATGAGGTCGTTGACACTCTGGCTAACCCGAAAGGGAAACAAGCACAGAATATTATAATAGCACAAGGATATACAGATTATGTATGTATGTAATACTAAAAGCTTATTTTAGAAAACTAAGCGGAAACGCAGCCGTCGCTTAGTTGGTAATTTCATGCCTTAGTATTCATAAAAACAGTTTCAACTAGGGATGGGGTAACATTCGTTCTTATTTCTATATTATCCAAAAATTCCTATATCCTATTATTATTATCCAAAAATAATATGAATTAGAAAATAATTAAATGTTTGTTAGCTCATAAACTACTCGACTTATTCCGGAATTTCATTTACTTTGATAAGTAGCATTATGTTACATCTAATTGTATCGTATTTCTGCGAGATAACTGCGGGGCGGAAAACTAGTATAAATACCGAGTGTAAGGGACAGCGTCCCGCAAACTGATAGGGGTTGCTCAGTCAACGATACTGAACAACTATCACCAGAATTTTATTTCAGGAAATAAAAAAATAAATTTGCTTTTTCATACAAATTGTCTGATCGAGCTGAAAAAGCTTTTTTTTTTATTTCCTGAAAAAAAATCCTGGTGGTAGTTGTTCAGTTTCGTTGATTGAGCGACCCGTATAAATTTGCGGGACGCTGTCCCTTACACCCAGTATATTTGAAATGATTTTCTAGTTTCATTACGAAACAGGTGCAAATTTATTCATGAAGCTATTTTGCATTTTATATTACTAGTTTTACGGACTTAATAACTGAAATATTATGAAAACATTAAATTGCATTTCACTGTTATGTTTTCATATAAAACTTTTAATATGTTTGCTTTAAGTAATTTGAAAGAAACAAAGAGTTTTGTAGAATTTCACAAACACATTTTAACGTATAAAATAGGTAGGATTATTATTTTACGGCGGTAGATATAGGGAAATAATTTGCCACCTAAATTTTCCCCCGCAATATTTCTAATGCGATGAATTGTTTTTTTTTTTTTTTTATTTTAAAATATTCATAATATTTTCAATTTGGTAACTAGTTTTTTTTAACTTGATATCCGAAACATTTGCAAGATAATGTTTCCCATCCCTATTTAGCTTGCACGTGCGGTCGATACAGAAAATTGCATTTTTATGCATAGAAATTTATGTCCAGCATTAGTGTTGTACAGTTCGAACAAATACCAATAGGTAGCTCAGTCGTGGGAGAATGTACTAGATACATACATAAAATCACGCCTTTATCCCTAATGGGGTAGGCAGAGCAAAAACGAGAGAACATACTACGCAGAATATTAATTTTCTTTTTCAATTAGAAATGGGCTCAGATAAACTCATGGATGACAGTGACCGAGTCGACGATGAGCGAGCTCACCCAGGCTGCTTAGACTGATACTGAAACCATGTCAGAGGCCTATAGCTGTGCTACTAGGCGGTTTGAAAACTCTGACACCAGGGTTTATCGGGTCGTTGTTCGACTCGAAAATCCATTCGCTAAGTCCCATCCACGTGGTAATAGGGTGATTCTACATTCAGGTAGGGTTTCACAGAGGACTGATTTACTAGATTTTCTACCCACGGTTTCACCTCTGGCTCAATAAGTTTTCCCGTGGGATTTTGAGGGCGCTTTTCATTAGACGGCACGGCACCGGCACGGCGACGATCACGTGACAATACCTATGGGAATCGATGACATGCCGTGCCGGTGCCGTGCCGTCAAGTGGAAAAGCGTGTCATATAATTTCATTGATTTTCATACATTATCTCATCCACGATACCGTGCCGTCGCCGTTGCCGGTGCCGTGCCGTCTAGTGGAAAATATTTGTCTCCTAGTGGTCCGCCCGGGCAACGGCAACACAGGCTTGTCTTTTTATGTTATACCATATTTCAGTATCAGTCTAAGCAGCCTGGGTGAGCTCGCTCCATCGTCGACTCGGTCACTGTCATCCATGAGTTTATCTGAGCCCATTTCTAATTGAAAAAGAAAATTAATATTCTGCGTAGTATGTTCTCTCGTTTTTGCTCTGCCTACCCCATTAGGGATAAAGGCGTGATTTTATGTATGTATCTAGTACATTCTCCCACGACTGAGCTACCTATTGGTATTTGTTCGAACTGTACAACACTAATGCTGGACATAAATTTCTATGCATAAAAATGCAATTTTCTGTATCGACCGCACGTGCAAGCTAAATAGGGATGGGAAACATTATCTTGCAAATGTTTCGGATATCAAGTTAAAAAAAACTAGTTACCAAATTGAAAATATTATGAATATTTTAAAATAAAAAAAAAAAAAAAACAATTCATCGCATTAGAAATATTGCGGGGGAAAATTTAGGTGGCAAATTATTTCCCTATATCTACCGCCGTAAAAATAATAATCCTACCTATTTTATACGTTAAAATGTGTTTGTGAAATTCTACAAAACTCTTTGTTTCTTTCAAATTACTTAAAGCAAACATATTAAAAGTTTTATATGAAAACATAACAGTGAAATGCAATTTAATGTTTTCATAATATTTCAGTTATTAAGTCCGTAAAACTAGTAATATAAAATGCAAAATAGCTTCATGAATAAATTTGCACCTGTTTCGTAATGAAACTAGAAAATCATTTCAAATATACTGGGTGTAAGGGACAGCGTCCCGCAAATTTATACGGGTCGCTCAATCAACGAAACTGAACAACTACCACCAGGATTTTTTTTCAGGAAATAAAAAAAAAAGCTTTTTCAGCTCGATCAGACAATTTGTATGAAAAAGCAAATTTATTTTTTTATTTCCTGAAATAAAATTCTGGTGATAGTTGTTCAGTATCGTTGACTGAGCAACCCCTATCAGTTTGCGGGACGCTGTCCCTTACACTCGGTATTTATACTAGTTTTCCGCCCCGCAGTTATCTCGCAGAAATACGATACAATTAGATGTAACATAATGCTACTTATCAAAGTAAATGAAATTCCGGAATAAGTCGAGTAGTTTATGAGCTAACAAACATTTAATTATTTTCTAATTCATATTATTTTTGGATAATAATAATAGGATATAGGAATTTTTGGATAATATAGAAATAAGAACGAATGTTACCCCATCCCTAGTTGAAACTGTTTTTATGAATACTAAGGCATGAAATTACCAACTAAGCGACGGCTGCGTTTCCGCTTAGTTTTCTAAAAATAAGCTTTTAGTATTACATACATACATAATCTGTATATCCTTGTGCTATTATAATATTCTGTGCTTGTTTCCCTTTCGGGTTAGCCAGAGTGTCAACGACCTCATATATGTTTTGAGATAATTTCAAAAAGAACGAATTGTACGTATTTTGATTTAAGTATAATTTTGAATTGTGATTTTAAATAATGTACGAAACTACTTCCTAAATCTATCTTCGATAAAAAATAATATTATGTAATGTATGATACGTACCTTCGTCATTATCGAAGCCCGATCCGGCTCCACTGGGGCCCGGTCTGGACCCGTCTCGCATCGCACACTAATATCACTAAACACTACACTAACTTCACACTACACTTCACTAAAACACTTCACACCACTAGCGTTCTACAAGAAACAGCGCCATCCACCGGCTGCTTTTTGTACTTCATGACGGTGGCGCCATCTGTCGTACGCAGTGCGGAACTTTTTGGTACTTTACGGCGGGAAACAGCATGTCTTTTGTTCAGTGTTTTACAACTCGCGAATCTGCAACAAAAAAAATGTTAAATTAATAAATAATTCTAAAATATAAAATAGTCATTGAAATGGTTTTAAAAGTAAATCTTGGAAAATGAGCGATCAAGTCACAGGTTCAAATTTTAATGGAGCTGAATTTTTGATGTATCAATTTAAAAAAAAGATTAACCCTCATATTTTTTTTACTTCGAATGGGTTAGCTCTTGACTCTAGCCACAAAGGTCAGCGATGACCGTGACAGAGTCGACGATGGGGCGACCTAACCCAGAAGACGCCTGTTAAGGCACTGGTAGTCTCACGCACCGACGGAACACAGCAAGCTGTTTGGCGCCGGACTCCTGTGGTCGGGTGGTCTGGCTCGCAGGCGGCCCCTTGCGGAGCCTACCACCGCTTTGTTGGGATCATTCATCCGGACTTATTCACAGGCAAGCCTGTGTTGCCGTTGCCCGGGGTGGACCACTAGGAGGTAGATCCCATTCTACCCCAAAATACTACTTAAGCCGAAGCCAGCACAATGAAAAAATCTTTTGAAATCGCTGTAGTAAGTATGCAAAAAGTTTAACTTATTTAACTGAGCAATATCATTGAAACTATTTGGAGAAGTTTAAATTCATTTATAAGTTTTTCAGCATTGAAAGATCAGATAAAGTTTAGATGGAAAAAGCTTCTGAAACGCAGTTTTTAGCTTTATTCTAGGCTCGGAGCGAAAAAAAATTAGAATAAGTACACCAACTCTTGAGACTATAGCACGAAAAGAACTCTTCTTTTCTTCTTAAAGAGTGGGTTTACGAGCCGATAAACCCTGTCAGAGTTTTAAACTGCCTAAATAGCACGGCTACCCCTGTATTTTTTTTTACTTTTCCTCGTATGTAAAAAAAACATCCTGTATAGGAGGTAAATTATTTCCCACTGTAATTGGCGATTTTCCCGCTGGAAATGGCACTCCTCCAGTAAGTGACTAACTTTTCCTCATATGTAATTCCCTAAGTTATACTGAATGCGACCACTTGGTACAGATAGCAAAAAAATTACGTATCTAAGTAAATAATTTGTTTTATCTACTATCATAGAGTAATGTTCGAATTATAAACGTCAAAACGAATTTGTATTGACGTACTTTACAAACAGTATGCTGAAAAAATTAAAAAGTTTACTTTTCGTTGCACCTTCCCCATACAAATTCTAACAAAGATGCAACGAAAAGTAAAATGTACATAGTCATGGAAGTAAGGGAGGGAACAAATTCACAATCAGTGTTCATACGGTGATCGTCAAATCGAAAAAAACCTCTGTATAGGAAGAAGGAGACCGCTGCTAGAGTCTGTGCGAAAAGAGAACAGGCATAGAATTGGAGGGCGCACATTTGTATTAATTAGCCCACGGCTGGTTGCGTGGTGTTTATGCCTAGGTCTTTGACCTAAAACCTCCAGAATTTAATGTAGAAGGTTACTGTTAAAGACCTGGACATAATCCTTACACGACCAAGCGACAGTTAATTGAATACAAATGCGCGTCCTTAAATTCCATGCCTGTTCTCTTTTCGCACGGACTCTAGTCAAGCATTAAATATTTTCCTACTTTTATTATGTAGATTTGTTATGCTGACGCTACTCACAGAGTTCGCGGGAAGCCAATTTATCACTTTTTTTTCTTTGACACACTTCGTTGTTGGTTCCGGAAATCACCGCTATTATGACCTCTCCTAGCGTCAATTCTACTAATAATATAATTATAAAGCAAGGGACCAATCTTTCTTTGAAAGCAGCACAAGAAGGCTGCGTACAATGAAAGGCGACAAATTCATACTCCTGCATCATCATCAACTTCCTAGCCTTTTCCCGTATTACTACTCTAGGGCCCGTATTTATAATCAGCCCTCAAGAGTGACGGCGAGTTTGAGTTCGTATTTTATTTTATTTTATTTTATTTTACTTTCTTAGGGAAGCTAACAGCTACAACAACTTAGTATCAAAGTAACAAAAATTAAGCCAATTATAAGCTTCCACAAATAACAAACAAACTTAGATATAAGAAAAGAGTGACTAACGTCTTAACAGAAAAGCTACACTAACTTAACAACAAATTAAATAAATACACGCAACTTTTTAATTGTGTGTCAGTGACGCTGTTCAACACTGAACTTGTTAAAGTACTCGTTTGAAAGAACCTTTTTAATAACCTGATTGCTGCTACAGAATAGATCAATGCGACCATTGCTATTTAAGTTATCAGAAATGTCATTCAAGTACAAAATCACCTGTCAAATCCGCACTCAATATTGCTCTCAATCTTGAGATCGCTTTATAAATACGAGCCTAGGGGTTTTTAATTTGCTCGTTCCGAAGAAAATTCTCAGTTTAAAAATAGTTTGCTCATATATTACTTCAACCGCTAACGAATTTAATTTAAACTTAGCTCTCCAAATAAATAGTTCCAATGATATTGCTCAGTTGAGTTGGTTAAGTTGAGTTTAACTTTTTCCATACTGAGTTCTTATAAACAGTGATTTCTAAAGTAATTTTAATTTGGGAAAGTTGTTCAGTTTCATGGATGGAAACATCATACGAATGAAATTTCTCCGTCTTCTTCTTGCGACCGGGACCGACGGCTTAACGCACCCTCCGAAGCCCGGAATCCTTTTTTTTTTCGGACAATCAGGTGATTCTGCAATGCCTTAACCAAAATTGGGAAAAATCACACAAAGTAATTAGTAATTTGTTTCCCCCCCTGTTAATCGAATCCAGAAACTCCGGATTAGGAGCCCATGGCCCATGCCGCTAGACCGCGGAGGCAGTTAATTTCTCCGTGTATATAAAATAGTCCTCCCAACCGATTTTCGGTGATGGCGGCCAATCTCCCAGAGATCAGCCAACTGCGCAGGACTAGTTTTAAGTGCCCAAGTGTTTGCGCAACACACTCTCAATCTCTTATTCTGATGGGACAGACTGACTGACACGACCAGAGAGAAATCAGGCGCAGGACCGACTATTTACATGCCCATCTGACATCATGGATCATCTTACTTTTCGGACAATCAGGTGATCAGCCTGCAATGTCCTAACCAAACTAGAAACAACAACACAAAGTCATTGTCCCCCACCGGGAATCGAACCCAGGACCTCCGGGTCGAGAGCCCATGGCTCAGACCGCTAGACCACGGAGGAGTTATACGCTTACCGTGTATACGTTTACCCCTTTCCACTATGTAGTCAGGTTTTGTTCTTCCTCTCATGTGACCTACTTCCAGGTAACATGATTTCCCTTGGTTAAGCGAACAGATGAGTTTTTGCGTTGAAGGATGTTTTATTTACTAATGCTCGTATTTATAAAGCGATCTCGAGATTGAGAGAAATATTGAGTGCGGATTTGACAGGTAATTTTGTACTGGAATGACATTTCTGATACGAACTCAAACTGGCTGTCACTCTTGAGAGCTGACTATAAATACGGGCCTACGAGTATAAAGAAGACATTCGTAAAATCTCATTTATTGCTTTTAAGATTAATAGTAATACAGCATTATGAGTCAATCAGTTAAACACGCTCGTATTCCATACAGGGTAGGCAGGCAAAGGGCTCATGATAGAATGTTTTATCCATGTCTGATAAATTTGAGGTTCATTCTATTAGTAGGTATAGGTAGTGGTAAGAATTCCTAGTTGCAAAAATCACGACTTAACTAAATATAAGTAATAATGAAATAATTTTTTGAAATATGATTTATTCTAAAAGGTCGTAAGTCACAAAGTTCATCCGTGTGTAACTCTTCCCTTTGCCAAGAACCTTGTGCCATAGGTAATTAATAGGCAAAGGGTATTGTGACAGAAAACCGAACTCTGTCCAAAAAATCATATTTATTTAATAACTCAAAAAATATTGTATTAAAAAATCCAAAACAATATATACCGTGTTACGCATCACAAAATCTTCGAAACTGTATATTTATTTCAGTACCTAATGAAAAATGAGGTCTTGTGGATTCAAATGGATTAATATTGAATATTAGGAACGAATTCAAATTTCTCTTAAACTGTACAATTATAGAGAACACAATCAAATTCAGTAACCCATTAATTCAATGGGACTTAAGCAAACAGTTAACAGTATAATTGATTCTTACAATTAATCACTCCGTTCCTAAGCTGTAATGTATACGTAATCAAATCTCTCTGGCTTATTTTGGGGACAATTAAGCCTTTTACCTGGCAACACTGAGTGGATGATCTTTTTATAGAGTGGGTTTTTAAGTTAAATAACGACCCGATAATGTCAGAGTTGAATCCGCCTAATAGCACAGTTATTTAGCTTTCTGTCATAGTTCGTGTAACGACCACTATCAAAGACTGCGACTAAAACAACTTTTTGTTAACAGACAATCAGGTGATTCAGCCTGCATTATCATAACCAAACTGGGAACAATCACATAGTGAAAAATAAACAAATACGTATATTTTTTTATCCTATTTGTGCTACCCCGTGGGAATCAAAGCCACAACCTCCTGAACAGGAGCCCTAGACTCAGAAAAACAGACCACAGACTTTCTAAGCCCTAATTTATTCGCAATTACATCTCCTCTGGTTTATTTTGAGGGAAACAAGGCACAAATCCTTTGAGCTGGCAACACTGTCTGGATGACAAACGACCATCCGCTGAGTTTAATAAAACAGGGCGGGCGCTATTTTTGAAACCCTTTAGTCACATATTGGAAGAAAGGAGTGTTATCTCCAGTGGGAAAATCGCCAATTACGGTGGGAAAAAATTACCCTAATAAAAAAAGAAAAAGGTATCTGTGATTTATTTTATTTAAAAGGATACAATTTCCAATATTCGTTCCTTTAGATTCAATAATCGCCCCCCTTGACTACGTAACAAAATACTATACAATATCTTTTAACACGTTCAAATGTCATTGCCTCCTGTGCTATGTATAAGCTATGAGTAAATTATATTGCTACAACTTCTAATTAAAACTACAACGGTCTATTAACTAATTAAATGGTTTTAATTACTGTACAGGATGTTACGAAAATGGAGTAATTTTTTATCCTCTGTAAAAAAATAGTGTAATCTAAGGCCCGTATTTATAATCAGCTCTCATGAGTGACAGCGAGTTTGAGTTCGTATCAGTAATGTATAATTTCAGTACAAAACGGTCTCTCAAATCCATACTTAATATTGCTCTCAATCTTGAGACTGCTTTATAAATACGAGCCTAAAAATATAAGGTATTAGGTACAATTTACTGCTGACTAAATAAAACACATACTTATAAACAAGGAATGTTACTGTACTTCTGTACATAATATATGCGGCTTTATTGCTTAGTGGCAATCTCTTCCAAACAAATGGATTATGGAGCTGGTTGTAGTTTAATGGTTTAAGTTGTAAAATGTAAAGGTTAGGAGATGCTTTACAAATGTTTTGAATTTCCCTTTAATATACCTGCTTTTTGAATAAATAGTTTATGATTAAGTACAGAAGTATATTACTACTCGTATGAATAAAATATACTATACTACACCAAAATGATTCAAAACCTGTATTCAATATAGATTTTCCCGTGGAAGTTATACCGGGTGTAAGGGACAGCGTCCCGCAAACTTATAGGGGTTGCTCAGTCAACCAAACTGAACAACTATCACCGGGAATTTTTTTCAGGAATTGAAAAAAAATAATTTGCTTTTCCATACAAATTGTCGGATCGAGGCGGTCACTTTGTATGAAAAAGCAAATTTTTCTTTTCATTTCCTGAAAAAAAATCCTGGTGATAGTTGTTCAGTATCGTTGACTGAGCAACCCCTATCAGTTTGCGGGACGCTGTCCCTTACACCCGGTATATGGATGTAAGCCGAGTAGCCGGGTTCCTCACATCTGATATTCAAGACGGCACGCTATTCAAGTTTAGGGTTCCATTTTGCCTAGTAGTTAGAGACTTTGGCTTTTGATCTAGGGTCGTGTGTTCGATTCCCGCTAGTAGGGACATGAAAATAAGTTAGGTAATGCTGCTATCGATTCGTTGAGGGCACGAATAAACTAAAACTTGTTTTTTTTTATTGCCGTCCCTTTCTGTTATCTCATAATCGAAAATTATAGGTAAAGATAAGAAAATAAGAAAATTATAGGTTAAGTTGTGATTATTGCAACTACGAATTGCTACCAGTATTATTATATCCCTTTAGAATAGCATCACCCCATAACTTCCTGTGGGTGTCGTAAAAGGTGACTAAGGGATAAATCCAGGGAATAGGCAGCAGCGTTCCCTGTGAATGGAAAACTTGTACTGCGCTCCAAGCGTGGCGAGTATGGCATATACCCCCAATGCCGGGGAGGCCCATGTCCAGCAGTGGACTGTTGTGGCTGATGATGATGATGTTTTTTAGGTTTTGCCTGGCTTCTTCGTTTTGTGGCATTTTCGGGTTGGAAAATTCTAGAAAAATAATTGTCTGATTGGTAAAATTAAATGTTTCCGTAGGTACTTCAGCTTTATTTGTAAGTTGTTACAGGAACCATGTCAGAGGCATACTAGATCGTTTCAAGATTCTTCGAGTCGCTCGATCAGAAAAATCACATTTGAAAAACCTATTGAAAAATGATTTTACCTATTTCCTTTCACTACATATGAAAAGAAGTTACCCTCAGTATACCGGGTGTAAGGGACAGCGTCTCTCAAACTGATAGGGGTTGCTCAGTCAACTAAACTGAACAACTATCACCAGGAAATTTCGTTCAGAAAATTAAAAAAAAAAAATTTGCTATTCCATACAAATTGTCTGATCGAGGTGGTAATTTTGTATGGAAAAGTCGATTTTATTTTTCATCACCTGAAAGAACTTCCTGGTGGTAGTTGTTCAGTATCGTTGACTGAGCAACCCCTATCAGTTTGCGGGACGCTGTCCCTTACACCCGGTATATGTTATTCAGCACGATGTCGAAAGGGATTTAGGGTTCCGCAATAAACTTTTTTTATCACCCATACTTTTGCGCGATAAAATTGATGTAAACTTTTTCTGGATACAGCTGCGCGCACTATTATTGTCCTGAAATATCTAGGGCCGTATTTATAATCAGCTCTCAAGAGTGACAGCGAATTTGAGTTTGTAACAGAAATGTCATTTCAGTACAAAACGACCTGTCAAATCCAAACTTTATATTGCTCTCAAACTTGAGATCGCTTTATAAATACGAGCCTGTGTCTTGCGATAGTTCCTCTTGCTGGTTAATTTTATGGATTTTTGTCTTTGTCATAGCATAGACACGGCCCAATCAACCTAAATTGAGGGGCTTTTACCAGACTAAGGCCCGTATTTATAATCAGCTCTCAAGAATGACAGCGAGTTTCAGTTTGAATCAGAAATGTCAATTCTGTACAAAGCGACCTGTCAAATCCACACTTAATATCGCTCTCAAACTTGAGATCGTTTATAAATACGAGCCTACGATTCATTAGTAAAGTAAACGTTTAGTATTTTTATTCAAAAGGAACGATTATCTCTGGAAAGCTTTTAGACTAGGTCACGACAAAAATGGTTACTGTAATAGATAATTGGTTACTTTCCAACTAGTCAAATCAGCAACTTTTTATGAAATGTCAAAAACACTTTTTTGTATGAAAATAGTGAGTTATGAGGTCACATTTTAGTAATATTGACTACTCAAATCAATAACTTATATACTTTTAACTCGATTATTAAAATCTAAATGGGCATTTTTTTTTAATGATGAATGAAATCCACAATATTTATTGTACAAATTTACGTAACATTTTATGTCGAGAACCTTTCACTAGCTAGGTTATATTCTGTCGCCGACAGGTGGCGCTGTGACTCTAAATCAGGGCATACGCTAGTATGGAGAAGGCTTTTGATCACGTGAATGGTAATATACTCGTAGATGGGGTATTGTAGGCTTCTGTACAAAGCCTGTGAACGTAGATGTCTTAAGTAAGATAGCTCGCATATTGGGTGTAAGGGACAGCGTACCAGAAACTGATAGGGGTTGCTCAGACAACTAAACTGAACAACTTTTATCAGAAAAATTCTTTTAGGAAATGATGAAAAATGGCTTTTCCATACAATTTGTCTGATCGAAGTGGTCATTTTTTAAGAGTAAGTAATGTTCTTTTTCATTTCCTGAAAGAGTTTTATGGTTAGTTTCGGTTGGTTCAGTTTCGTTGACTGAGCAACCCCTGTTTCTGGTACGCTGTCTCTTAAGGCTCCTTACTAATTTTATTGACGTTGCGTAAAATGATTTATAGCCAAAGTACTGCGTTTACGCTTGCCGACAAAAATATTATATTGATCTTGGAGATATTTCTCGTCCGATGAAGTATTGAAAACACAATTAAAACAGTTTTAACATGTTAAAAAAAATCATAAAGTCAGGTCTTCAAAAAACTTAAAACGGTAACTACGTAATTTTTTTCTTAAAACATAAAGCATACTAACCTTGATACTTTGTAGTAATATTTTTTTCATTTTGATGTAATTTTCATTCATAATTTAACTAATTTGTCATTTTGTCGCTTACGTTTTTAATTCCGAGGGAGTTCATATCTACTCTCCTTGTTCAGCACGTTTTGTTGTGCCGCGTTTGTGTGAGTGAGAGACAAATACCTATTTCGGCTCGACCTCTGTTAAATTGTTCAGTTTTACGCGCAGGCCTTACGAGTATTTTTGTAACATCCTGTATATTGAGTCAGGATAAATTTCTTGTAGAACTCTGAGCTCATCCATCAAATGCTGATGAAGTGTTGTACGGGTTTCGGTAAATAACTTCCAACCTTGTATGTGGAAGTGTTTCATAAACCTATTTATTTACTACCTGCCCCCGTGGTCTAATGGTCTGAGCCATAGGCTTTCGATGGAGGTCCTGGGTTCGATTCCCAGGGGGTTGTAACACGCAAAGTTGATATTTGTAAATATATTTGTTAGAGATTTTCTCCAGTTTCCAGAGATTGTGCTTCGTGGCACGTTAAGCCGTTGGATCCGGTCGCTGTCTTTGATAGTGGTTGCTACACAAACCATGTCAGGGGGCTAATAGGCGGTTTGCTGACACCAGCCTCTCTAAGGAAAAGCGTCGTTAGTTCTTTCTTTCGCCACATTCATTTAGAACCTTGTCGTTTTATACTTGAGCTGACCTCAACCCTCAAGTTTCAAGCGGTTGTCAGAGAAAGAAGATACTAATGAGAAATGTACATACATATACATACATATATTCACGCCTTTATCCATAATGGGGTAGGCAGAGCGCAAAACGACCTAATCAAAGGTCTTTCCGCCACGTTTGACAAGTTTTGAGGGTTATTCCAGATAGATCTGTATATTGCTAATAGTGACAGGTTAGTGAGTGATAGAAAAACGTAGAATGTGCCAGCTGCATCTTCTCCCGGCTGCATGCTTTAAAATCAGCTAAGGGCATCGAGGGTTTCAGTATTGTAATTTAGGCGATGGGCTGACAACCTGTCACTACAGCAATATATACATAATCATCATCTGTATTAGCCTTCGAAACTTATCAGACGTGGCGGAATAACCTATGTCTAGGTCTTTTTTGCTCTGCCTACCCTATTAGGGATACAGGCGTGATTTTATGTATGTATGTATGTATTTTGTCTCTTTGTATATCAAAATCCGCTAACTGCCTACGCCGTAGCAGAAAGCTACAATACGTAGCCGTAGCCAAGGGCTACGCATCGTAGCTAAGTGATAAAAACGCTATAGAAAAATAAAATAGAAAGTGAGTTTTCAAAAAAACACATATTTTGCCTTTATATTATATTGACGGCCCCCACAGCCTAGTTGGCAGTGTATCTGCCTGCTACGTAGAGGGTCCCGGGTTCGATTCCCGGCCGGGGCAGACATTACGCTATTTTTTTAGTCAAATCAGCAACTTTTTATGAAATGTCAAAAACGATTTTTTGTATTAAAATACAGGCTTGTGACGTCAGTGGCTTGTAAATATTGACTACTCAAATCAATAACTTCTATATTTTGAACTTGATTATTAGCATTTGTTTTTAAATGATGAATGAGATCGACAGTATTTTAGCCATCAGGTATAAACGTTTTGAATTTTTTAGCCACCTAGTCAACATGCCTATTGAATGATGAATTTAAATGTCTGTTTCTGGGTCTGGGTGATCTTTGTGGATGTTTCTGTGTATGTCCATGGCACCCCGATACAGGGAATCCTAGTGGGGGCTATGGCCCGTATTTATAATCAACTCTCAAGAGTGACAGCGACTTTGAGTTCATTTTAGAAATGTCATTTCAGTGCAAAATTACCTGTCAAATGCATACTTAATATTGCTTTCAATCTTGAGATCGCTTTATAAATACGAGGCTATGAGTGTGATCGTGTGTCGTGTGTGTGTGTGTGTGTATATGGTTTGTCAGGACCGATTTTTTAAATTCTTTCATCGTTAGAGAACTACTTAACCATCTGTACTTAGCAAGCAACTTTTTACCACGGTAAATTTATCTTATTCCAACGGGAAAACTCATCAACAACGGCCTCAGCTAGTATTTAAACAAAAGTCTATTAAATATTCAGCTGGCTACACATAAATCATTCCGCAACCCAAAAGTTTTTGGTAATCCAAACCAGTTTTAACTGGTTTTAACGAGTTCGGACTTGTTTCCACCGGATTTAGATTGACCGGCCGCGCCGGGCGTAGGTTGTAAGTAATACATGTGTTTTTGAGATTAGACTTCTATACAGGGTGTGAAAAAGTGCTACGTTTTTGTGAGAAAATAAGTGGGTTCGGTCACAAATAACCAGGTAACCATTAAGTCCATTTCCCGGAATATCCACTCGGGGCATTAAGTCCATTTCCCGAAATATCCATTCCCTGGACGTTCATTTCATAGAACGTCCATTTCCTCATACGTCCATTTACTTGAAAGTCTATTTCCCGGAAGGTCTAATTCCCGAAATGTCAAGTTTCTGTAATATGCCTTCAGCTGCCCACTTTGACAGAAGCGCCCGTCTTCTTATTTTCGTGCGGGTTTATAGACCCGATAAACCCTGGTGGCAGAGTTTTTAAACCACTTACTAGCACAGCTATTTAATAGGCCTCCGACATGGTTTGTGTAACGACCACTATCAAAGACAACGACCGGGACCGACATCTTCACGTGTCCTCCGACGCACGGAATCTTATTTCTTACTCACAATTAAGCGTTTCAGCCTGAATTGTCCTAACCAGACTGGGGAAAAGTGAAAAATAATAAACATTGACTTTTGATCCCCCCCCGTGGGAATAGAACCCACGTCCTCCGGATTGGGAGCCCATGGCTCAGACCACTAGACCACGGAGGCAGTTGCCACATGCTAGTCAAGTATAATAAAACTCCAGTCTCCACTGCACTAGATAAACTTCTTAACTCGACCGCCAGATGCGACCTTGCCCTATTTCTGACAGTGAATGGGCGCTTTTCCACTAGACGGCACGGCACCGGCACGGCGACGGCACGGCGACGATCACGTGACAATAACGGTGCGATTCGATGACATGCCGTGCCGGCAAGTGGAAAAGCGTGTCTATAGCAATATACAGATCCATCTGGAATAACCCTCAAAACTTGTCAGACGTGGCGGAATGACCTTTCGGTCGTTATCGCTCTGCCTACCCCATTAGGGATAAAGGCGTGATTTTATGTATGTATGTATGTATGTATGTATGTATAATTTTATGGCCTCGATTCACGCCGTCCAGTTACTAATTCTAATTCTTAGTAGCGCTGTCACCTTCTTATATTTGACATCAGAACAGGATAGCAAATAAACACACGATATTGAGCAGTCTTATGTCAGATTAGGAATAAATCTGACATAAGACTGCTTAAATTAGCGTATTCTTTGATAAAATTTGTAAGCACGCTCTATGGTCATCACTTATTTAAAGTGCCTTACGTCAAATTAGGAATGTCAAAGTCACGTGTCTGTTTGCTATCTTGTTCTTATGTCAAATTTAAGAAAGTGACAGTGCTACTAAGAATTAGAATTAGTAATAGTGCGTCCTGAATTAGCACCATTATCTCTTCCACGATACCGTTGCCGGTGCCGTGCCGTCTAGTGGAAAAGCGCCCAATGAACTATACTCTCATCTATCTTTTAACATCTAACACTTTCCTCATATTATATAATGTGTAACAGAAAGGGTACATGCATCGAGAAAGGTGTGAATCCACCCATGAAACTGAACAACTTTCCTAAAGGAACATAGGTCGAAATAAAAAAAACTGACCATCCATAAAGATCCTTTTCTCCTTTTGAGGTACAGAACCCTAAAAACACTGCTCTGACCACGTATTGTTTCACTCCGACAAAAAGCATTCTGATGTCGACCATCAGTTTTATTTAATAGACAATCAGTTTACATTTACTTTAGAGAGTCCGATGGTGTAGTGGATAGGGCCGCTGCCTCTTGAGCGAGAGGTCGTGGTTCGAATCCCACCACGTACCTACCAATGTGTTTTTCGGTTTGGTTCCAGTTAATATAATTTAATACCGTAGATATTAGTCGGTAAGCCATGTCAGAGGCCAGTGCCAAAAAAAATATAATATTAGCTAACCCTACCTAGCAAGTGCTAAGCATTGGCGGCTTGGAAGCTCTGACCGAATCTGAATGCGAGTTGATCGACCCGATGAACCCTGGTTTCAGAGTTTTAAAATAGGCCTCTGCTATGGTTTGTGTACGACCTCTATCAATTGAAATTGAAATTTACGTGCTCTCCAAAGCTCAAAATCGTTTTTTAACTGGGAACAAAACAAATATCAACTTTGTGTTCTCGCGTGGGAATCGAACCCAAATCCTTTAAATTGGACTACACACTGACCTGTCACTCTTTGGGGTCACAGTGACCCCAAGCGAAGTGATCCCATTAAAATTGTATGGTGAGGATCATTTTTATTTCTCCAGCGGGACCCACAGTAATTGGATAAAAGAGTGCCTGTTTTATTTCGGGATGTTGCGTGGACAACTTTTTGTTTGTACATACATACATAAAATCACACCTTTTTTCCCTAATGGTTTTTTTTTATTTTTTTTTATTGGGTTTAAATAAGAGGCCAGTGTGCTATCGGTATACTCCTGGCCCCTCCCCATCACATCACATATTTACCATGTAACATTGGTATTAGTATTTAACATATTACAATTGCGGCTACTTAGTAATAACAATTATTGTGCACATCAAATAGATACATTAGTTGCAGTATTTAATATTATACAAGTAACTTTTTCAAGTTGAAAATCTTCTTTTATGAGATATCAAATAGAAACTTAAAATAACTTAACTTAGACTTAACTAAAATTGTACAGTTAGATTAAACTAGAAAATTACTGTTGTTTTCGAAAGTTAAATATTATAGGAACCTACTTTATGAATTAGTAAGTAATTATAATAAAATAAATATGGCAGAGCGAAATCCACCTAAGCAAAAGTCTGACAAGTTTTGAGGGTAATTTTTATTATGAGGAATAGAACACACTACCTTCAGATTGGGAGCTCACGATACAGACTACTAGACCACGGAGGCAGTTACTTTATAGAATTACTGCATTTAAGGCCGACCTTCGCCAGCTAAGGATAAGGCCGTAACTGAGTTTTGCCAATAACTCAATATATTCCTTTAAAAAGCTCAGCCGGAGGGTAGTAAGTGAATTTTCCGACGCCTTGGCGTGTGTCGCGATCATTTGCCCCCGTTTCGTACGTCGAACGAGAAATTTCGTATTTATAGGGGCTTAATTTTATTTAGTTTTTTTTTTACACGAAATATTGGTATTTTATTTTTTGTAATTTTTGCGCCGGAAATTTTCTTGAATTTATCCCTTGGTTGACTATAGATCCTCCCGGGCAAGCTGTAAAAATCAGCTAAGGGAATCGAGGGTTTCAGTGTATTGCAATTTAGGCGACAACCCGTCACTATAGCAAATATACATAATCATCATTTGTATTAGCCTTCGAAACTTGTCAGACGTGGCGGAACAACCTATGTTCAGGTCGTTTTTGCTCTGCCTACCCCATTAGGGATACAGGCGTGATTTTATGTATGTATGTTGACTATCCTCGGGAAGAAATAGGATGTTGCTTTTTTGACCCAGCTCTATTGGGCTCTACGTGTGTGGATGAAAAAAAAAACCAAAACGTTTATACCTTAAAATTGATGGCTAAAATACTGTGGATCTCATTCATCATTTTAAAAAAAAAAGGGACATTTCGATTTAATAATCGAGTTAAAAACATAAAAGTTATTCCAGTATTTTAATACAAAAATCGTTTTTGACATTTCATTAAAAAGTTGCTGATTTGACTAGTAGTCAAATAGCGTATTCATTGACATTAGTAGGTACTGCATAATATAGAGGGAGCTGTCAAAATTATTTTCGCCACTTTCAATAGTTTTATGTGGCACTTTTGAATTCTTGTGAATGAAATGTTTATCCTTCAGTGCCGCGTCGCATCGCGTCATATCGTCTCGTATCGTATCGCTCGACGGTCCTGCGCTAATAATTAAAAAGTATTTTTTGTTAAAAAAATATGCTTGTTATACTCTACACCCTAATAATAATTCCTCAAATAGAACTCAAAAACACACAATAATCCCCACGGCTTATCTCAATTGTTTTGTCGGGGGCATGTTTATGAGGATTATTATTAGGGAGTGTAGAGTATAACAAGCATATTTTTTAACACAAAAATACTTTTTAATTAATTAGCGCAAGGACCGTCGAGCGATACGATACGAGACGATATGACGCGATGCGACGCTGGCACTGAAGGATAAACATTTCATTCACAGAATTCAAAAGTGCCACATAAAACTATTGAAAGTGGCGAAAATAATTTTGACAGCTCCCTCTATATTATGCAGTACCTACTAATGTCAATGAATACGCTATTTGACTACTAGTCAAATCAGCAAACTTTTAATGAAATGTCAAAAACGATTTTTGTATTAAAATACTGGAATAACTTTTATGTTTTTAACTCGATTATTAAATCGAAATGTCCCTTTTTTTTTTAAAATGATGAATGAGATCCACAGTATTTTAGCCAATCAATTTTAAGGTATAAACGTTTTTGGTTTTTTTTTTCATCCACACACGTAGAGCCCAATAGAGCTGGGGTCAAAAAAGCAACATCCTATTTCTTCCCGAGGATAGTCAAACATACATACATAAAATCACGCCTGTATCCCTAATGGGGTAGGCAGAGCAAAAACGACCTGAACATAGGTTGTTCCGCCACGTCTGACAAGTTTCGAAGGCTAATACAAATGATGATTATGTATATTGCTATAGTGACGGGTTGTCGCCTAAATTGCAATACACTGAAACCCTCGATTCCCTTAGCTGATTTTTACAGCTTGCCCGAGGAGGATAGTCAACCAAGGGATAAATTCAAGAAAATTTCCGGCGCAAAAATTACAAAAAATAATAATACCAATATTTCGTGTAAAAAAAAACTAAATAAAAATTAAGCCCCTATAAATACGAAATTTCTCGTTCGACGTACGAGAAACGGGGCAAATGATCGCGACACACGCCCAAAGCGTCGGAAAATTCACTTACTACCCTCCGGCTGAGCTTTTAAAGGAATATATTGAGTTATTGGCAAAAACTCAGTTACGGCCTTATCCTTAGCTGGCGAAGGTCGGCCTTAAAATGCAGTAATTCTATAAAGTAACTGCCTCCGTGGTCTAGTAGTCTGTATCGTGAGCTCCCAATCTGAAGGTAGTGTGTTTCTATTCCTCATAATAAAAAATTACCCTCAAAACTTGTCAGACTTTTGCTTAGGTGGATTTCGCTCTGCCATATTTATTTTATTATAATTACTTACTAATTCATAAAGTAGGTTCCTATAATATTTAACTTTCGAAAACAACAGTAATTTTCTAGTTTAATCTAACTGTACAATTTTAGTTAAGTCTAAGTTAAGTTATTTTAAGTTTCTATTTGATATCTCATAAAAGAAGATTTTCAACTTGAAAAAGTTACTTGTATAATATTAAATACTGCAACTAATGTATCTATTTGATGTGCACAATAATTGTTATTACTAAGTAGCCGCAATTGTAATATGTTAAATACTTAATACCAATGTTACATGGTAAATATGTGATGTGATGGGGAGGGGGCCAGGAGTATACCGATAGCACACTGGCCTCTTATTTAAACCCAATAAAAAAAAATAAAAAAAAAACCATTAGGGAAAAAAGGTGTGATTTTATGTATGTATGTAGCAAACAAAAAGTTGTCCACGCAACATCCCGAAATAAAACAGGCACTCTTTTATCCAATTACTGTGGGTCCCGCTGGAGAAATAAAAATGATCCGTCACCATACAATTTTTAATGGGATCACTTCGCTTGGGGTCACTGTGACCCCAAAGAGTGGACAGGTCAGTGTGTAGTCCAATTTAAAGGATTTGGGTTCGATTCCCACGGCGAGAACACAAAGTTGATATTTTGTTTTGTTTCCCAGTTAAAAAACGATTTTGAGCTATTGGAGAGCACGTAAATTCTCAATTTCAATTGATAGAGGTCGTACACAAACCATAGCAGAGGCCTATTTTAAAACTCTGAAACCAGGGGTTCATCGGGTCGATCAACTCGCATTCAGATTCGGTCAGAGCTCTCCAAGCCGCCAATGCTTTAGCACTTGCTAGGTAGGGTTAGCTAATATTATATTTTTTTTGGCACTGGCCTCCTGACATGGATCTTACCGACTAATATCTACGGTATTTAAATTATATTAACTGGAACCAAACCGAAAAAACACATTGGTAGGTACGTGGTGGGATTCGAACCACGACCTCTCGCTCAAGAGGCAGCGGCCCTATCCACTACACCATCGGACTCTCTAAAGTAAATGTAAACTGATTGTCTATTAAATAAAACTGATGGTCGACATCAGAATGCTTTTTGTCGGAGTGAAACAATACGTGGTCAGAGCAGTGTTTTTAGGGTTCTGTACCTCAAAAGGAGAAAAGGATCTTTATGGATGGTCAGTTTTTTTTTATTTCGACCTATGTTCCTTTAGGAAAGTTGTTCAGTTTCATGGGTGGATTCACACCTTTCTCGATGCATGTACCCTTTCTGTTACACATTATATAATATGAGGAAAGTGTTAGATGTTAAAAGATAGATGAGAGTATAGTTCATTGGGCGCTTTTCCACTAGACGGCACGGCACCGGCAACGGTATCGTGGAAGAGATAATGGTGCTAATTCAGGACGCACTATTACTAATTCTAAATTCTTAGTAGCACTGTCACTTTCTTAAATTTGACATAAGAACAAGATAGCAAACAGACACGTGACTTTGACATTCCTAATTTGACGTAAGGCACTTTAAATAAGTGATGACCATAGAGCGTGCTTACAAATTTTATCAAAGAATACGCTAATTTAAGCAGTCTTATGTCAGATTTATTCCTAATCTGACATAAGACTGCTCAATATCGTGTGTTTATTTGCTATCCTGTTCTGATGTCAAATATAAGAAGGTGACAGCGCTACTAAGAATTAGAATTAGTAACTGGACGGCGTGAATCGAGGCCATAAAATTATACATACATACATACATACATACATACATAAAATCACGCCTTTATCCCCTAATGGGGTAGGCAGAGCGATAACGACCGAAAGGTCATTCCGCCACGTCTGACAAGTCTTTGAGGGTTATTCCAGATGGATCTGTATATTGCTATAGACACGCTTTTCCACTTGCCGGCACGGCATGTCATCGAATCGCACCGTTATTGTCACGTGATCGTCGCCGTGCCGTCGCCGTGCCGGTGCCGTGCCGTCTAGTGGAAAAGCGCCTCCATTCACTGTCAGAAATAGGGCAAGGTCGCATCTGGCGGTCGAGTTAAGAAGTTTATCTAGTGCAGTGGAGACTGGAGTTTTATTATACTTGACTAGCATGTGGCAACTGCCTCCGTGGTCTAGTGGTCTGAGCCATGGGCTCCCAATCCGGAGGACGTGGGTTCTATTCCCACGGGGGGGGATCAAAAGTCAATGTTTATTATTTTTTCACTTTTCCCAGTCTGGTTAGGACAATTCAGGCTGAAACGCTTAATTGTGAGTAAGAAATAAGATTCCGTGCGTCGCGAGGACACGTGAAGATGTCGGTCCCGGTCGTTGTCTTTGATAGTGGTCGTTACACACAAACCATGTCGGAGGCCTATTAAATAGCTGTGCTAGTAAGTGGTTTAAAAACTCTGCCACCAGGGTTTATCGGGTCTATAAACCCGCACGAAAATAAGAAGACGGGCGCTTCTGTCAAAGTGGGCAGCTGAAGGCATATTACAGAAACTTGACATTTCGGGAATTAGACCTTCCGGGAAATAGACTTTCAAGTAAATGGACGTATGAGGAAATGGACGTTC
>JARACY010004809.1:0-24914 GCA_029255725.1 Scrobipalpa atriplicella | reverse complement strand
TTAATGTAAAGCAACATCGTCGTCTATTACTGTTTTACTCGATATTCAGTGGATGGCTGGATGGTATAAATTCGATGTGCAAGAGAAACGAAATGTTCGATATTGTCTATTATTTTATTTCGATTTATCGATATACAACATTTTCTTACCACATCACTTTACATGGTTGGCTTGCCACTTGTTGCATAAAGCCTAAAACTTCTGGACCAATTAGAACTCAGCGCAAATCTTGAAGCAGCCCAATTGGCTGAAAAATTGTTACTTGTTGCATTAAGGCTGAGAGTTTTAGCCAATCAGCCAAAGGAGGCTTTATGAACAAAATTGAGAACCAAGCCAGGGAAATCTCTGACATCGATAAATCGACATAAAAATAATATTAATTAATAATGAATATTGTACGCTGTATGTCGTATTCACGCTGTGATGACAATAATAATATTATGAAAATATTCACAATGTAGTATATGTTTGATGTTTATTATAAATGGCCTTAATACATGTTGTATTTATTATTTATTTTAGAAAAGGCAAATGTTTATTTCAAAATAAATCATATCGAATGCAAGATTCATAGATATTGACTTTGTATTTAAGAAAATGAAAAACACGACTGCTTTAGCAAAAGTATAAATCAAAACTGTTACTAAAATGCCTAAAATTATTGTAAAAAAAAAATTGCTTTCTAATTTATGTAAGGATTCTAACAATTCCATACTCTAGGTACACATTCGTTCAGTTGTGGAAGAATAAACTTACAAACATTACGATCTTTGAACCAATGCATTTTTTTTGGGCAGTCGTGCGAAATCATATTAATCCAATTCTAGAGGTATAAAGTACATATTTATTTTAAGTAAGAAGTTTAGCTTCTTCTGGGTGTTGAAATGTTCAATGATGTTGCATGCTACGTACGCAAATAGGTGTTCATTGTGAAACATGTGCAAATTAATGTTCAACAGCATACCCGGCGGTTTATGGGCAGTTCCCACAGCCGATTCCGCCACCGATGTCTACCATTGCTCCGGCGCAGAGAGAAGGTAAGTGGAGCCCTGAGCTGAACGACCAAACTCATTCTTGATAACGCATTACATCTCATGTTACCTAAATGTCCTGAAGTATTATAACTAAACCATTAGTAAGTTACTAGACTGAACATATTTATTTACTCTAGGTAACTTTAAATAAAAATTAATAAGTGATGAGATGACACAAATAACTTTTTAATTACAAATTCAATCAAGTTTGACGGTTAACCTCATACTTAAATCTGTGTAAATATGTAATTAAAATGTGCAGTAAAACCTCAGTTATAACACAAACTGAAACTCAAATCAGAATAACTTGAACTTGAATACATGCATATTTTTACGACAGATGAAACCTCCAAAGTCGTGTTTGTGTTATGTGTGAGCTGCGAAACTTTTTGTTAATTCTATCATTATTTAACAGTAAAAGGTGTTAACAATCATAACTGAGTCTTTTACTTTAAATGTTGTATTTGCATGTACTTACTATACTGTCGGTTGATGTACAGAATCAGATGTTTTTCCTTGCAGATGCCATCTTTTCACCGGCGGCTTCATAACATTGTCTGTTGCTGATATAGTGTTGTTGTGCGTTGTGCACCTGTCTTTGTGTTCAATGTCTACGTGTTGGAAAGTGTATTGTGTTTAGGACTGTATGTCTTGCTTTTGCTGTACATCTATATTTTCTCGTCTATACTAAATATTTGTTGTAAATGTATCTATTTTTACGATAACCTACTTATTTACCTTCCTCAGTCTTACCTGAACTATAATCGAAGTTGATAAAAGTCATCTCTTCCGCGATAGTTCCTTCCAAACTAGTAATTGCACTCTATTGAAGAAAATGCTTACTGTTATGGTATGTCTATGTATCTTCTTTAAATTCACACAATACGTCTCACTAATTAGAAATGAGCTATCTGTACTATCACTTCAATCAAGTTCGACTATATTATTTTTTCAACTGCAGCCTCCCATGATTAACTTTTAAGTTTATCAAAACCCTCAATGTTGGTGTTGAAGAGCAGATTTGTGAGTTCTTTAAAGATTTTCTGATGTTCCCAGGCTGCTCAATCTCGGGCCCCGAGGGCTGCAATCTCTTCATCTACCACCTGCCCCAGGAGTTTGGAGACGCTGAGCTGATGCAGATGTTTCTCCCTTTCGGGAACGTGATCAGCAGCAAAGTATTCATTGACCGTGCCACTAACCAGAGCAAATGTTTCGGTAAGTTCTTTCACTCATTGTTTTACAAGATAAAGAGACTAACTGTATACTGTCTGTCTGGTTTTTTATATTTTTTTTTGTTTCCAATATTATTCTACTAGGAACAGGAATGCCAATAACAAAGAAATTCTGTCCGCTTTCCAGGTTTCGTATCGTTTGACAACCCGACCTCCGCCCAGGCAGCTATCCAGGCCATGAACGGCTTTCAAATTGGCATGAAGCGGCTCAAGGTTCAGCTGAAGCGGCCCAAGGACGCCAATCGGCCTTACTAACCCCAAACGCCGTCCCTGCGCGCTCACAGCGTGACCATGGTCAGTATATCGCCAATTATTATGCACGATTCTAAACCAACCAAAAATCAATAATATCCGAGTCTCGCGGCACCAAAAAATTATTCACGAACGGACACATTAAATAAAAAAAAAAACGAAAATATTGCCATTCACAAAAATTCTAAAATCATTAAGGTCTGGTATAAGAAAGATTTTAGGTGTGGTAAAAATTATAAGAAATCTGTGAACTTGAAAATAAATTATATTAATTCTTTTTGTTCGTTAAGGTTTCCGTATTAAGTTCTGTAGCTTTTTTATTAACCGACTTCCAAAACAAAAGGAGGCGGTTCTCAATTCGTCGTGAACTTTTATTATGGTTATTATTTTTTATCATTTTAACAGTGGCTTATCTTTTGTTTCAGGCGGCTGGTCTAGTCCTCACGCCGACGGCGCGCTTCTTCGCGTATTATCAACAATTCCAAGGAATTTAAACACATTTATTGTATAGTGAATATCATTACCTACATACTACTAAAGAATTATGCAAGCCCACTCGGCGAGTATACTAAATTAGTTAAAGTAATTTATTGAATCAGCGCGTAGGAATGCTTCATTCTTATCATTATCGATTAATCATTAAATTACTCTATTATATTATTATATATACAATTTATTAACTTTGATTAAATTATTATTATTATTATAAAATGACGTTATAAAAATTTTGTCATTCGTAATCATACTTCTACTTCTAAGTACTTAACGTTTAACTGAAACTTTTAACATAAATTTATTATACTAGTTATTTGCTTGAACTAAGCCAAACTGAATTTATTAAGTAAGTTGAAAATGTAAGAAAAAAAAAGTATTTTAATTATTGTATATTGCAAAAAATGAAGAGAGGGGCGGGGCGCGACAGCCTTCGCTGCAGTTTTCATTTGTTATTCTAGTTGAGTAGCGTAGCCCGTGCCGTGAAACGAAACGTTATTCTACGTATCAATATAACCAACACTATTAGAAAATGAATATTGATGCTTTTGCCTAGAAAACTCATAGTGAGTATTAGACAATACAAACTATTTAAATCCGTGTTAACATAGTCTTGAAGCAATGTAACTAACAAAATAACTTACAGATAGAAAAGTTATGGGCACAATACGATCCTGGTCACGGCACCAAATTGTTATAAGTTTATTTGGTTGTAGGTTATTGTGAAGGCGCGCCCCCTCCCCCACCTCGCGCGCTGCCCTCTCCCCCCACTGACCAGCTCACACTAATATAAGTGCTCGCTATAGATCACTATTGGAGTATATAATGTCCTATATTTTGTTAAATTTTATTATGTGTGTGTCTGATAAGCTAATGCTGAGGTGTACCGCATATATATTTTTAAGAAACTCTCCTAAAATCTAATCTTCTGGAAAATATGAAAAAATGATATAAAAACGAGACCAAAGATATGAAATTGTCACCAAAGAACTATTTAGGGTTAGGTTTTTGAAGGAAGATTAGGCTTTAGGTGGGTTTCGTAAGAAACTGTAACATTTCTAAATTAATATAACGTTGTATATTGGCCAATATAGACAGACAATACAATCGTAAGTTGTATAGGTACACCCGGCCCACAAAATACATGTTAGTGAAAATGGCGTGTTGTTAACAAAATTAAATGTTTGTATTTAACACTGTGTACAAATGAAAGTGCACTTCATAAGACCGATATTTAGGCCTTCGTTTCGAAGAACGTGTTATTATGTGTTGTAAATTCCAAATGGGCTGTGATATAAAAAAAAGTATAATATCAGACTGTACAGGCCGTTCGTCTATATTGCATAATATGTGTAACGCTCTACTTATACCCCTCGCGTACTTTGCAGCCAAATACATCTTCGCATCCCTAGTAAGCTGTACTTACTAAAGTAACTACGAATGAATTGTGCCAAACATCTCTCCGAACTCGTTGTACTTTTGTAAATTTTCAAAAGAAATTCGCTATATATTTTTCTACAGTCGTGGAAAATTCAAAAAATATATCGAGGTCGGGGAGAGTGGCACAAACGTTAATTTACATTTAAACAATCTCTTCAGCTCTTTATTTAATATCTGGTTCTTGGCAAAGTATGCGAAAGGTCAACAACTCGCATTATTAGCGATGTCAATTCAAAGAGCGTGCTTCCCCACTTTATTTCAAGCATTTGTGTGTGTGTGTCTATACATATACATATTATAATACTATTGTTAAGGTGTTAAATACAATAACTGTGACGTAGGCCAGGGAGACGACAGCGAGCGCGGGAGAATAAAACTAGTGTAATTTCTACAGACAAAAATAGATTCATAATCAAAAAGGTACCAATATAAATATAAAATGATACTGAGATACCTTAGATATATTGTGAGCGCGCGGGCGGGCTTTGCAGCCCAAACTGGTGGGTGAATTGAATACAACGTCGACTTTACTGTACGGGATTGTTACGGTTTAAAATACAACTTACCTACTTTATATTATGATTATGACTACTTGAATACTACTAAACAAAAGAATTAATTTAATAATTTTGTTTGTTGACTAATTTCGATAAATTATAACAGATTGCATAATTGGGATCCATTTCAAAATCACCACTTTCATTTTTTTTTAGCTCTTACGAGTTACGCTTGTGATTTGATTGTCGGTAAAACTGGGCCCGTTTTTTTTACGCTGTAACTTAGTTCAGATTTAGTTAAACTGAACTGTGGATAGGAAAATATACAAACGAAGGTAGTTGAATGTGTCCCGTATAGAGCGAGTCGAGTGAAACTAGCCTATGGCTATCGCGTGGCCGCCGCCCGCCTCTAGTCAAATATTACACTCACCACAAGACATAGAATTTTATATTTACACAAATAATTATATTATATTGATATAGTATTCTAGTTTTAGGCGTTTATGATTTACGATAAGCCGTGTGTATAAATTATATACATAAAAATTAACCATTAAATAACTTTAACATTCTTTTCTCTGTAATTCACGATTGTGCAATACGTTGTTATACGCTTTTTTAAATTGTTTTAGCGTCGTTTTTGTTTTTGGTGCAATTTCTTATTTATTGATACTTTTTGTTACCGTTTGTAGATTATTCGTCGACGTGGTCTCGTTTCGTATTCCGACTGTAGGGCCGGCCTCGACGCACGCACTAGTAAAATTACTAAACTGAAAAATTGTACATTTTAGATAAACAATAATAAAATTTATAGTTCGGCGGGCCGATTCTAGTTGGTTCCCCACAGTGGGATGTTGTACAGCAGAATTGGGTCGCGGCGAAGCGACTTGAGCTAGGAGGGTATCCCACAAAACAGCTCGTTAATTTTGACAAGTTTACTATGTATCGCACCGTTTTTTTTTTTTTTTTGAGAATGTTTTGGCCTGGTAACTGAGACCTTCTAATCGCTGGTGTTGCCATTTTAAATTTGTCAAATTGTCATTGGTAGGTTTGCGGGATATGTTCGTGAGTTTTTAGGGGTTGTGTTTAGCGCACAAGGCCGAGCTCGAGTCGAATGTGATGAGCAGAGTGCGGTAGAGCAGGCGAGCAGCGGAGCGGCGGCGGCAGGGCGTTGACTAT
Organism: Scrobipalpa atriplicella; assembly: GCA_029255725.1. Lineage (NCBI taxonomy): Eukaryota > Metazoa > Arthropoda > Insecta > Lepidoptera > Gelechiidae > Scrobipalpa > Scrobipalpa atriplicella. Next base: position 18,788 of record JARACY010004809.1, on the reverse strand, counting down.
TGCGCACTTTTCACACAATTACCACTTTCAGTTATTTTATATCAATCATTTTACAACTTACAAGTCGAAGGTGACGAATAAACTAGTTTGCTACTATTGTCTTGTAAATAAAATTAGTTGATATGCCGGTTGACATAAGGTAGAAGTGGTAGTTTTGTAGAAGAGTCCCCGCTAGCCGCGCCCGCGCCGCGCGCTACTTAGGTTACTGACAAATCGTTGCCAAACCGGAACACGTATACTTAGTATATCGATTATCGATAATATCACCTTGTGGGTAATGTAGGAGTATAACACCCGCCAGACGTCGCCGTCAGGCCACGAGTCTCGGGTAAATTAATAATATTGTGTACTTATATCTTTATACTGATTAAAATTAAAAATTCCCTAAAGATATATTGCGGAGACGCAAACGTTTGTAATAGATTAATGAGTCCTCTCTGAATGTATAAACAATCGCCCATAAAAGTGATTCTAGGATACAGGGTATGCTTTGCAATTATTTAAATGTATCTAAATGTTTTTCATGTAGGCAGGTTTTGCCGACTCTCTGACTTAGACTACGATACAAACAAAATCGGCCAGCCCGGCGACGCAACCTTCTCGGGTCCACTAGTCTGTCGCGACTTTTTATACTGCCTCGTACTATCGTAGTGTTGCCATCCATCCCCATCTCATCTCACTAGTCTCTTGCGACTCTACAGAAAGCTTGGCTTCCTTTTTTTCCGACAAAACAGTAGCACAGCATGCGGCCGCGCGTCCTTCATTCCAAATTAACGCAACTTTCGTTACTAGTATCCTCACTCACTCGTCATCGTCATACTTACAGCGGGTGACGTGCTCGAGCCGGCGCGGCGACGGGGGACCGCTTTTAAAACCTAAGGCTCAATTCACACCGGGACGGCAGCGGCCGGCAGCGGCCGGCAGCGACGCGACGAGCACTTTCAGTGTGAAACAATTTTAAACTTTATCTTCATGCTTATAAGGAGCGCGCGCGCAGGGAGCGGACAGCCGCTCGCGGCCGCGCGGCAGCTCGCGTCGTCGCGGGCGGCCGCGCGGCCTTTTCGTACTTTTCAAGCGATACTAATATTTATAAGCATGAAGATAAAGTTTAAAATTATTTCACACTGAAAGTGCTCGTCGCGTCGCTGCCGTCCCGGTGTGAATTGAGCCTAATGCTATAAACACTAAGTTATGATTTAAGATTAGAAACAAGAGGGATATCCCACACGAGACGCTTATAGAGTTTAGCTGCGATCGCCGCGCCGGTACAGCGACTCAAGTCACCCGCAAAGCAGATCGGACAACTTAGTAATACGAAATCGAATTTCTTAAAAAAAAAAACTATTTAACTCCTAAAATTTTATAAAATATTTATATCGTTCGCATACTTGAATTCGTCGTAGCTCTCGCGTAGACGTGAACAATTTTAAAACACTCAAGGATGTTTGAATCCTTAGTCAATGGTACGCGGATCGAAATCGGATCGATATTAAGGCGAACGTAGATCGTCGGATGGTGAGCGCTATATGGCGCTTGTGTCACGAACGACACAAGTGACAGGGGGAGGTATAACGTGATTTTTAGCTAAATTTGCGTAGTTTAGAGCAAGCAGTTGTCGATGATTTTCAAAATACTGAAACAATGTTACACAAAGAAATGATGCAGGGATCTGTTATTACAAATAGATAGTTTGCTACGATTTCAAATTGTTTTAGAATTTTGAATACACGTCAGGTGACGGCTAGCAATAATTTACGCAGTTATTAAGATGTGACAAAACGTCATTTCGGTAAGCACAATGTAATTTTACATCACGTTGACTTGACACTGTTCGATGCTAGTTAATAAGATGAATGCCAATATTTTAATCAGAAAAACAAACTTTAGAATTCGGAATAATTAATCAATATTATTATATATCTATTTATATAATAAAATATGGAGAGAGGCGCATAGTGCTTTTATGATTGTAGGTCCTAGTATTTGAAACAAACAATCTAGTCATATCTGTTTCTGTTATTTTTTTTTTCTATCGCTTAGCATAGTTTAGCTTCAAGCACAAATCAATTTTTATCTTCCTTCTTTTGTACCTAATTTATTAACATAGGATGCTGATACTATATTTATTTATTACGGACAAAATAGAGCCTGTCTATCGCAGAATGATATCCTATTTACTGACTAATACCCTTAACTAGAATGAAACAATTATGACGACATTATATCATTTAATTGTATTGCATATTTTTAATAAGTTATCCAGAATACTGTATTTTAGAGCAGTTAATTTCGACATTAAAATAGATATAAAATTAAGGTTAATTCATATAATTTTATTGGTAATAGATTGGTAGAGCATGACTAAAATTATGAATGGTATAACCGTTTGGTTAAGTTAGAAGTTAAAGTTACCTAAGTAAGAGCAAGTTATGAAAAGTATTAGGTAGAAACACTCACTTAGTTCTACAGTCGTTTGTTAATAGACGTCTGCCCGTGGTGATATTGTCTCAAACGTGACACAATTTAACATTTAGGTACTTAAACAATCATCAAAAATTATATTCCTAATGATGATCTGTTATTATTCACAATATTTAAACAAGTAAGAGACTCGCATCATAAAAATATTAGTATTTGTCAATATCTAAAGACCTAAATATTAAATCTTTAAAATCGTGTAATTTAGTACAAGTGATGTGTTTCTACCTAATACTTTTCATAACTTGCTCTTACTTATGGTAACTTTAACTTCTAACTTAACCAAACGGTTATACATTCATAATTTTAGTCATGCTCTACCAATCTATTACCAATAAAATTATATTATATCCGTTATTATAGCAATTCTGTTACCGATAGCTTTGAAAATAGTCAAAATTAGTGTAAATGAATACTGTGGATTTAAAAAGGACGTCAAAGCAGTTCGCAAGTAGTTAAATAATTGGTGTGTAAGTTTTCAGTGTAAATTAATGATTCAGTGTTGCCAACATTTACAACTTTTATCTTTCAAACTAATATAAACCAAAATGTAAGTAAGGCGTTGTTTCTATTGTCTAAGATTGGCAACACTGCTGACCACTGAACTCTGAATGCCTTTGAGAAAATTGTACATACATATGACGTCATATCTAATTTAGGAGCTTACTAGCCTTTTGTCCCGGGCTCGCTCGGGAGGGTGACAGGGTTCGCTGTGTTAAAGCTAAGTGAAATCATAATCATTAACCGATTAAATGGGCTGATATTGATAAAGTTTTAAGGATACTTTTTATGGCGTCTTAGCTCTGATTTCTGGGTATGGAAATGTAAATAGAATAACTATCAACCTATCACACTCTGTTTGACCGTAGATATAGATATGAGAGAAATCTAACTTTAAACTAACTCAATATTAAATACAGGACTTTGTATGTAGGATTTTGTACTTTGTCAAAATTCATGACAGTTTTAAATAGTTTAATCGAATATTTCTATAATTTTGCAACACTAATGAAAATCTACCAAAAAATAAGCTAGTTTCTGCTAGTGTTGCTAGAGTTATCGTGTAAAATTGTCACTCATTTTTACAGATTTTGAGAATATGAAACTCTCATGTCTATTCTAACAAAATTCGCCCCAATCGCTCAAAGATATAATGTAGCGTGACGCAAAGTACGCAATCGCTAGTACTCGAAAACTATCTCGCATTGTTCTGGATAACTTATATCGGAATAGTTTAAGAGTAAAACAACCAGCCTCACATTTTGAATTATTCGGGATATTTCTTTTAAAAATATTTATAAAGAATCATTTGAAACAGCGCGTTAACCGAATTATGAATTATTTGCGCTGTCAATATTTTCAAAAATTATAGCTCAAATTCAACCTTAAATTAAACGAAATTAAATACCTCACAGTGTCCGAATAATTTAAAATGCATGGTGAAACAGACTAGCTGTTTACTAGCTTAGCGAGACGCAGAAGCGTCAGTGATATACGCTTGTAACAATCGTCCATTCACCTTTACGTACCTTATTGTATGGTGGCATTATTTGTTTCCAAATAAAATGTATTTCACACAATCGAGCGCAGCATGCAAGTTGGCGAGTGTATTTCTAGCTCAAAACATACATAAGAATAAAATCAAATGGCTGAAAGGATAACTAAATCAATAGTATCAGGCAACTTTCTACGTAGAGCTACGTAGTTGTTGGAAGAAAGTCTCAGATAAATGTCCATTTTGCACTGGCCCACGCACAAACTTTTTGGGATTAAAACACACTTCGTCGTACTTGTCATGCTTTCCTCGCAGAGTACCATAATACGCAGTGTCTTGGAAAATGTATGCATCCAAGTAGATCTCTAAACGCATTGAGTACAATTAAGAGAAAATTAAATGTTAAGTACAAATCTCAGGATGTGTACATTTTTACGCACAAGTTTTAGTTGTCGTTTGTAACTGTTATTGTAAAATTTTCTGATTTGGCCACAGATAAATTGTTAATTGGCCCCAAATGTAACAGTAGTCATTGAATTGCGCCCATGTTAGTAACGAGTACTTATGATACGACTAAATTCTATATTCGGAACCAGCAGAAATGTCTGTTTGAGGATAATGTCAAAGGAAAATACTTTATTGACAACCCTGTTGATTGAAAACAGGAACAGCCCTACAATAATGAATATTAATATGACTGTATTTAGCTGTTTGGATACAAGACACAAATTTAAACCTACTAAAAATTTAAACTGCCTAAAAAGACTAATAGTGTATCCAAACATTATGAACATTCTGTGTTAAAATGTAAAGCAGGATGTTATAAATACTTTGTCAATGCCTAAAAATAGACTTTCTGCTGTTTGGTTCCTAGTATGATTTGGCATTATAATAATTATAAACTTTACCTACATTTTCTGAAGTATAAGTGGACAGAGTTTAAATTAATTCTCAGTGCATTTGCTAGCTAGCTATGAAAATGTTTATTCTCGTATATTGTTATAGTTCGCCAAAGATTGTAAAATAAGAGTTATTCATCACTTTTTTGGATTATCGCTAGGTAAAACAATACGGTTTATTCCAACAACCTCCACCGGCTTTAATGTTGAAGATTGATAGCTTTATTCAGCAATAATAAAAGTTTAAAAGAATAGTCAAGGCAAGACGTACTAAAATTGTAAAGATGAGTTATTGAATGGCTGATAATCAACTAAGAAAAGCTGAGTATTTCTGAGCAAAAGCTATGGATCGTTACAATTAAAGATATTCCGCTGGAGGTTTGTGAAATAAGCATTAACTCCTAATTTATTAAGTTTTAGTAGGATCAAACAGTACTTAGCCAAATACGACTGCGTTCATCGTAACACAGAAACTAATACAATAATAATTCGCCTATTTTGCATGTCTCATTTAGTTAATGAAGTTTTAACCTATTGTCGAGTTAATATGTATATTGCTGAAATATTTCAAAACTAAATTACTATTCAATTATTTATTATTATACACTTATTACGTTTAGTATGCTAGAAATATGATGAAGGATAATAAATAATTTTAATTATATTAGGTGGTCGTTTTATTTGTCTAAATTAATTGTACAGTCAACCAACTCTTTAGGGTAACAGGGCTGCTCAAAACCGATGGAATTTTGTCAGGTGTTAATTTATATATTCAGATAACTCGTACAGTATAATAACCTGCACAATTATTGGAATTTCATGAAAAAGCTTGAACAATTACTCGAGAAAATTAAGAGTTTCTTGACTGTACAAACAATCCATCCCTGTGATATAAGAATTTTTCCATAAGTAAAAAAAATCACGCAGAAAAAAGAGTTCTAGAATATAAATCACATATTTTGTCTTTTTCATCCCCAACTAAATTGAAAACGTAGATAAATTGAAGAATTTAACGAAAAAACTACTAAAAATCCATGGACACAGCTAACTGGCAACACTATTTCACAAACTGTCAAACTGAACGAATGAAAACAAAAATTCTATGGGCCAAAGAAGTAAACAGTACCCGGCAACACTGGGTAATAATATGGCCCAAAGGTCTCAGTTACCAGGCCAAAACCCTCTCAAAAAAAATAAATGACTAGCTCATAAACTATTAAGTAGATTGGTTTCCAGAGCTTTCGTAATGAAATTACACACTACAAAAAATACTGATAACAGCTAAAATCCTACTAGGGTGGCGTACTACGTTACAAAAAGTCAAAAATGATTTACTAGGAACTCATCCCATCAGTTATTTAGCTATCTAGAATGCAGCATGCAAAAAGCAGGAAACGCATCTAATAGGATGTAGTAATTTAAACACGACATTTGGGTAAATATTAATAACTTAAAATAGTTTATTGATAAATAATTTAATTAAAATAAAGCTGCAAATTCACTAATCTCATTAGGTTGGTTTCTTACTAAAATAGTCAGTTATTTTTCTAGTGATTTTATTTTTTACTTCCGTAGTCACGTTTAACTTTTCACTTTCCGTACTGATGTCAGATTGTACTGTAGTATCATGTAGAAATGATGTAGAAGGAACAGTTAAATTCAACCTACCGTGTTCCTCATCGAACTTCTGCAGCTCGTCAAAAAGGCGGGAAGTGCTAGCTGCCATCTTGTTTTCCGTATCCACCATTTTCGTTTCACCCTCCTCCATTTTCTTATAACTATCCGCCATTCTCTTTTCACTGTCCGCCATTTTGTTCTCGCTAGGTGCCATTTTACTTTTCGGTGTATTCTCTGGACTGGCCATACTGACGTCGTGTGGTTCGGTCTCGCTGTCGGAGCTTTTGAATAAATCCTCGGATAGTTGCTGACTATCGAAATATTTAAGCGTCGTTTCTTTTAGTTCTTTCCCTTTGGCTGGAGTGACCAAATTCAATTTTCCACTTTCTTCATCGAACTTCTGTAGTTCGTCGAATAACCGTTTTGTTTGTGACGGTATATTATCATTTGGTTTAGTTGGTTGTTTGTCTGTTATGTTAGTATGGCTGGTGGGTGCGGGTGAAGATATGCTTGTGGATGGCAGGTCCTCGTCTATTGAGAATAAATCAGGAGAATCTTGTCGTTGCTTCGGTGTTTCGAGTGGCGGTGCGCTCTGTAAATTTAAAAAAAATTAAGTAAGGCAAATTAAATTAAATAGATAGATAGTGACGTTTGTCAGTCGTTGTACAAGTGCGACAGATATAGAGTTGAACGTAGGCGATGTGTAATGTTTATGGCTCTTTTTACTGTAAGTTTTACAGGACAATACGAGTTTTACAGAGACTGCGCTCCCGATCCAGAGGTCCTGGTTTCGATTCCCAGGGAGAAACAAAGTTGTTATTTTGTCAATATCACTTTGTGAGATTTTACCCAGTTTGGTTAGGACAAAGCAGGCTGAATCACTCGATTGTCTGGAAGAAAAAAAGATTCCGTGCTTCGGAGGGCACGTTAAGCCGTCGGTCCCGGTCGCTGTTTTTGACAGTGGTCGTTACACAAACCAAGTTGGAGGCCTATTAGATGTGCTATTAGGCGGTTTAAAAACTCTGACACCAGGGGTTCATCGGGTCGACAAGAAGCATAACATATTACCGTATCCATCTGATCCGTGGCATCCCCACTGGGTTTATTCTTGTCTTCATCTAGAATGAGCTGGTGCAAGTACTCGTGCAGCCGACTGCGCGGGACCGAGCTCGAGCAGAACTTTATGATGTACTGGTATAGCTGGCCTGCAACAAAGTACATAAATACCTACATATAATCACGCCTTTATCCCTAATGGGGTGACCTAAACAAAGGTCGTTCTGCCACGTCTGAGGGTTATTCTGTATATTGCTTTAGTGACGGGTTGTCAGCCCATCATCGCCTAATACAATACTGAAACTCTCGAATCCCTTAGCTGATTTTTACAGCATGCCCCGAAGGAGATGCAGCTGGCACACTCTCATGTTTTTCTATCACTTCCAGTCCAGCAGATTACATGTATTTATATTCTGATCAGTCTCAGTAGGTGCTATGAGCTGTATAAGTGACTTGAATTCAAGATGGCCGTCAAAATCAGTTCTATAGTAACTGGTTGCTAAATAGTAAGCATATTAAAAAAAAACTAACAGGTACTTACCAACAGTAACATTATATCGTGCCAACAGATTATACGTGTTAATAATCTGGTCCATCAGCTGTGTATCCGCGAAGGTGAAGTACGCCATAGGCCTCCTAGTCTCAGCAGCCGCCATCAGTTGTATGAGAGACTTCAACTGCGGGTTGCCCCCGAAGGCGCCGCAGCCCCAGTTGCCGGTGGCGAGGCCCGGGTGCTGCAGGGACTTGTCGGAGGGGTCCGTGAAGAATGAGAAGCCTACCCACGCCTGGAAAGGTGAAAGAGATAGCGTAAATAATAGTATCTGTCTGGGATATGATGCTATTGATACGATTTTATTAAATAAATACTTGTGGGATTGGATCTTTATGCTGAATGATTGATTTCCGAACGATGAAGTGTGATGGTTAGGGAGAAATTTATGAGCATTTGTAAAAATTTTGATGAGCATTTGTTTGCCCATTGCAAGTTTTCTTCTAAAACGCACCACTTATAATATAATTTATAAGCGAAAAACCTAAAAGTGGAACCCAATTTGCCCACCTTGTTTAATTCCCTAGTGACCATGTCCTTGTGATACTGCCTGCTCTCATCTTGGTAAGGCAGGGCATCAATGGCTAGTACTGCGACCCTCTTCCGTCCGGCGGAATCTCTCGGTGTCGTGTCAGTGAAGTCGCCGTCCCAGCGGAACGAGCGCCCGTAGCCTGAGTACTTGTTATACCTTTGGCAACCTGGAAAATAAATAATAAAACAGTTTTTTACAGTCGCATGGGCATGTAAATAGTCAGTCCTGCACCTGATTTCTCTCTGGTCGTATCAGTCAATCTGTCCCATCAGAATAAGAAATTGTAGGATTAGAGAGTGCACTTGTGAGTTGCGCAAACACTTGGACACTAAATACTAGTCTCGCGCAGTTGGGCGATCTCTGGGAGATTGGCCGCCATCACCAAAAATCGGTTGGGAGGACTATTATTATTACACCGCAGAGCAAATAACTAAATTTAATGATTAAATACCAACTCACCGATCATAAAGAACGCTTCATTAGGTCTCAGTAGTTCAGTGAAAAGCATAGAAACCATAAGTTCTGGGCAGATCACGAATCTGATCTCTTCTTGTACGCAGCCGTGGCCGAGCACACCACCGCCTAAATACCTGCAGAATTAAAATACATACATACATACTATCACGCCTGTATCCCTAAGGCTCTGTCTCCTGCTATGACAAACATACCCCCGCGGGGCAGAGAGGGGAAGGGTTTCTCAAACATTTCCCTTCCCCTCTCTGCCCCGCGGGGGTATATTTTTTGGATGTTTCGACAGCAGGAGACAGGGCTTAATGAGGTAGCAGAGCGTCGTTCCACCACGTCTGACAAACATAATTTCAAAATTATGATTATACAATCCTGGTTGGTGATTTTAACATTGATTTGTTGGTGCCTTCTGACTATGACACTAGGGCGTTTTAATCAATTTTTGCAGTACTCTGATCTAACCTTACATATGTTACTGAACCAACACATTTCACATCTCATAGTGTTAAACTGATTGACGATGTCATTTAAAGGAACGCAGTATTTTTTTTACACCCTGTATTGTCGGTGTCACTTACTTTTTAGCGAAGTCGCCCCGCCCGTCAGCTTCTTCTATCTTTCCTTGTATGGAAGGGGGCGTCGCTACAACCGCGCGGATGTACGGCCAGGCGGGGCGAACGCGCGGTTATATAGTCACTCACTTGTTAGCAAAGTCCAGTTGTATCAGCCCGTCAGCATCTTCTATCTTTCCGTTGGAGTCAACGTGTATAGGGAGCGTCGCAATAACCGCGCGGCTTTGCGGCCAGTCGGGGCGACCGCGCGGCGGCACGGAGCGGCGGGTGAACGTGGCGGTGCCGCGCGGGGCTGCGCTGCCGACAGGTAGTGTCATTTATTGCCTGATGATATTGTAACGAAACCGGTCGCTTTAATAAATCATATATAGTGGAACTAGTGTGAATAGTGTTTTATTAATAGTAGTGTCATTTCTGTTATGCAGTGTTTGGCATGCAAGGGTACGCAGTTTTAAAAAACAATCTAAATCATCATAAATGAAGAAAGTGTACATAACAAAAACATTAATTTAAGCAACAGAAATAGGACTTGCAATAAAAATTAATACTCTTTAATGTGAAAAGAAAAACAGTGCACTAATTTCGCAATGGTGGTTTGAACTTGCAACAGCTTTCTAAAGGTTTAAAAAGTATTTCACCTTTAACGCTGACATGTCTCAAGTAATTACAGAGACAAGTGATCTTCTCCATCACGTCTCGATCAGGAGGAGCCTCATATAATCTGCAACAAAAACATTAAACTTGATAGTTTATCAATTCTGTAAAATGTATACAAAGTCTTCTGTTCAATTCAAATCAAATTAAGGATATAGTTGTGAGATAAAAACACAAGTTAAGAGGCGCCACCATTCGTTAAAAAATTATAAGTCGCAAAATATAGACTTTTTCAAAACTTTGTTCTGACGCTTCCTTTTCAGAATTAGACCTAATAATTTTTTAGTAGTAATGAATAGTAGTACGCCGCAGTTACTATCGAAATTTCAGCCAAAAACGACCGTTTGTAGCAACAATTTCAATAGCAACTGCGAGGTTCTACCTATTTGCTAGTATTTTTTTTTTTTATTGGCATGACGCGGTTTGCGCATTGCCACCATCAAAACTTGGGAAACTTTTACAAATTAAAAGGATTTTTTGGAATATATAATACGAATGTTGTTCAAAGTAATGAAGGAAGATAATATTTTATAAATAAAATGATCATTAGATGCTAGAAGGATATGAATCGATGTAGGAAAAGGAATATTATATGTAAGTAAACTATTGATGAAATATGTTCTATTGTGATTGGGACAGGAGAAGAAAATATGGTTTAAAATTTAAATCCCCAACTTCCGACATTGTTAATTTTCGACAATGTTAATCTTTGGGTGTACAGACATACCTCTATAAAATATTTTGCGTGTTATGATTTTTTAACGAATGGTGGCGCCACCGCTAACTTAAGTAAATAATCCAAAAAGAAAACAAAGAAACGTGTATACTTACGAGCTAAAATTTATATGAGGGTAGGAAGAGTACTCAGAGTTCCTTTTGCTGGTGTTCCGTCGAGGAAACGTGCAGAAGAATGCGTTAGCCATCAGACAGCCTATCTGCTGCTGACTTAGAGATATTGAATGATTCTTGTGCTGCCTGTGGACACATAGTAATTTTTGAAGTACAAAGTGCCTTTTTTCTATTAAAAATTATCCAAGAAAATTATAGATAAGACTTATGCTTGAAAATAAAAAAAAACTGTTTTCAGCTAAACAAAATTCCCCAAACAAAATCAGCAATTTTTTTTACTTCCTGTATAATATTTTGTTCATAGATTCTACATATAATAATAAGACAAGGATACTCACTTTAGCAATGGTATTGGAGCCTGTACAAGTTTTGGTAACTTTAGAGCAAGTTTAGCAATTAGGGGCATTGTCACTGTGAAGAAAAACTCTGATATATCTGGATCTAAATGCTGAAAAAGATATATTACATTATTTTATAGGTAGAAATTAAAATCTTATTAAAGACCTGGTATATTACAAACCAAGAATGAAACATAGCAAATAAATAAGGTATCCTTCATTTGGACACATAAAATTCATAATATAAAAACCCTTCCCTTACATCATTGAACAAGGCATGCAAAGCCCGGAATTTCCAGATATGTTCAAACTTTGTGTTGTAGGACACAATAGCATCCGCTAGCTCATAGGAGTTCCTGATGGGTCGGTTCAGGGCTGCCTCGATCATTGGCCATCGCCTTTTTAACACCATTTCACCGTCCTAGAAACAATAAATAATAAGTTGTTTCTATAAGTATTAGTTTATATCTTCCTGAACCTAAAGAACTTTTTGATAGTATTTTAAGGGCCAATCAATATTTAGGAAGGTCTAATTATTTGGGGCAGTCCATTTTAAAACTGATAGGGTGCGTAAAAAAAACTGGTATAAAAAACTTACTTCTTCACAAGGATATAAGCTCTTGGGCGAGCATGGCATCCTCACATGCTCGCTGTCCCACTTATCCGGAGCTACCAAAGGCGGCGGCGGCCGGTGAGTGAGCACCCCATTGGCGGGAACCTCGTATAGCACAGTGTGGTTCGCCGACGGTCGTACGAGAGGGAACTCAGGCGAGCCCCACGGACTCTGCGACCCTGTGATCTCACTCAGAGGAACCCCCCGCCAACTAGCACCCCCCATTTCTTCATCCATGGCCATGAACCGAACTGTACTTCGATAGAACAGGTTAGTGTTTTTTATACAACGTCTGAACAGGTTATAAGTCATCCGCTCATAGTTTATCGTTTTAGGGCTATAGTTTATACTATAGCAAGAGTTTATAAATATTTTTATTCACGGTAAAAATATTTTTATTAGCGTGCTATACAAATACAAAATGTAAACAAAATTTTGACAAATCGATCTGTCTGTTACCGGCACTATCCCTATTATAGTGTTGTATTGCGATCGATAGTGCCCTATCGATTGAACAATCGACAGCTATCGATTGTTTTCGCTTTCTAGATTAGGTAAGATCCACAGACGTATAAAGATTGCTTATGAGCATGCTTAAAATTAGCATGTTCTGCAGCTGTTCACATATGCCAGCAATAAGCATGCTTGTTTTAAGCATACTCATAAAACCCGTTCAGAGCGCTCGGAGCACGCCCCCTTCTAACCGCGCCTCGGGTAGCATGCAGCATGCTCGAAAATCAAACGCCGATTGATTTTTGAGCACGCTCTTAATTAGCATGCTCATTATTAGCAATGTTGGTTCACACGTGCTACAAATGAGCAATTGCTCAATAAAAGCATGCTTTCGTGCTAGTAATGAGCATGTGTGTCAGTACCTTAAAAAGATTAGATCGCGATTAGATACTATCGATCGATAGTATTGATTGCTGTTTTTGAGCCATAGTATTGATAACCAACAATACTATCGATAGTATCGTTCGATTCGCTCGTTAGAAAATAAGAAACAATCGACAGTATCAATTCCACAATCGATACTTTCGATACTATTTTCTTCGATATTACACAAATTGTCGATACTATCGATTGTTTTGTACAGTGACCAGTTTCCATTCCAGCAAATTAACTTGACAATAGTTTACGGTTTGATAATTCAACCTTATATGAAAGTGAAATTTAGATGTGCAAACTTTCCTCCTCTCCCTAATAAGTCTGCCGGTAACTATTTATCTGCATGCCGACCGATACTATAGAATAAATGCTCACTATCATTGTACAAAACAATCGATAATATCGACACTATGGACAGTTTGTGCAAAATCGAAGAGCAATATTGTATGTATTGATACATTGTTCAATGAACGATACCATCGATATTATTGTTGGTAATCAATACTATTGTTAAGTTGCACTATCGATACTATCTATTGTCTATCGATTGTGTGGCAACACTAGTTTGATCCTATCTTCACTGATGCGCTTTCAAACCAACAACTGTGAGGAGTCCCAATAAACAATTCTTTTTTTTATTTGACTTGACGTTTTGACGTATTATTCTCAGGTATTATTACTGAAAATATTATGCAACCAATTTTTGGCATTAAATAATATGCATATCTTGTTTCATTGAAACAAGTGGCTGTGGACAACGGAATCATTAAAACTAGAATCTGTCTAATGAGTCGTTGCACACGGAAATGGCGCTAAATTTAAACGCAGAAAAACTACAATGAAACTATTTTAAACTTTTATTTTATTTGTATGGAAATATCAAAATAGTTTTTTTGTATAAAAGTATCAAAATAGTTTTATTGTAGTTTTTCTGTGCTTGAATGTGAAATTTTTTTAAAATTAGCGCCATTTCCGTGTGCAGCGACTCATTAGACAGACTCTATTTCTGTGATCTAATTCTTGGTCCTAGGATCTAATCTAATCGAACTATCTGTGTGGAACTATCGTCAATAAATACCTACAGGCTGTATCACCCCATGTATAGTTCGTATTTTTAACGTTGAGTTATCGATAACAAACGTGTTTTGCGGCTCATAAACTGCTTTTTCTTTGCAACTTAGCAGATGTTCAAATTTCGGAACCGCAGACAATAACCTTGTTACTAACACAAAACATATGTGTTGCGGTTGAAAAAAACAGGTTACGGGCCGCAAAACAAGTTAGTAGGTATCGATAACGCAACGTTAAAAAAACGAAGTCTAACAAGTATGATGTTTCAGTGCTACGAAGGGTACGTTAAGCTGTCGGTCCCAGGAAAGTTACATTACAAGTAAACAAATATGTTACATAAATCAGTTTATTAAATAAATTATTCATAGATATATCACATATATTTGTATAATTTAAAGATTAATGAATAATAATACATTCTTTAATCTCTGTACATGTTTTATAATAAAATATCATATCTTTAAAGCTTACTTACTAAATATTATCTGAAAAAGATCCGTGCACTGGTTAAACTATAATACAGTAGTTTAAATTCTTCTTCAATTGTTTTCAGTTTCCTTTCAGTTAGGGCAAGTGCTTGCTGCAACTGGACTGACCCTTTGTTCTTCTGCTCTTCTAAAGATTTCTTTTCGTCGCTTATATGCTTCCAAACTGACTCAAACCAATGTAGAGCTTCAAAACTGGAATCCTGAAATAAAGTTTTATTGATGGATGACACAAAGAAATGTTTCTTTACTAATAAGACCGCCTGTGTAGTCTTTAACGTTCAAATCTGTAGTACCTATGCTTTTGCATTTCATCGTACTGTAAGAAAATATGCAAGATCAAAATAAAAATTATTTTATTTAAAAATATGCTTATTTACCTGGTCTAAGAGTTTTTAAAATATATGCAATGCCCATCGCAAATCCGTCGTCTGTAAAAGCTGCGCCAACTTTGTTTTTCTTGGACATTTTGTCTTTTGATAATATCATGTGTTCAACAAAATTCAGAGTCAGTGGTGGGACAATGATGAAGAAATTTTTAGAAGAGCAGAAGAACAAAGGGTCAGTCCAGTTGCAGCAAGCACTTGCCCTAACTGAAAGGAAACTGAAAACAATTGAAGAAGAATTTAAACTACTGTATTATAGTTTAACCAGTGCACGGATCTTTTTCAGATAATATTTAGTAAGTAAGCTTTAAAGATATGATATTTTATTATAAAACATGTACAGAGATTAAAGAATGTATTATTATTCATTAATCTTTAAATTATACAAATATATGTGATATATCTATGAATAATTTATTTAATAAACTGATTTATGTAACATATTTGTTTACTTGTAATGTAACTTTCCTGGGACCGACAGCTTAACGTACCCTTCGTAGCACTGAAACATCATACTTGTTAGACTTCGTTTTTTTAACGTTGCGTTATCGATACCTACTAACTTGTTTTGCGGCCCGTAACCTGTTTTTTTCAACCGCAACACATATGTTTTGTGTTAGTAACAAGGTTATTGTCTGCGGTTCCGAAATTTGAACATCTGCTAAGTTGCAAAGAAAAAGCAGTTTATGAGCCGCAAAACACGTTTGTTATCGATAACTCAACGTTAAAAATACGAACTATACATGGGGTGATACAGCCTGTAGGTATTTATTGACGATAGTTCCACACAGATAGTTCGATTAGATTAGATCCTAGGACCAAGAATTAGATCACAGAAATAGAGTCTGTCTAATGAGTCGCTGCACACGGAAATGGCGCTAATTTTAAAAAAATTTCACATTCAAGCACAGAAAAACTACAATAAAACTATTTTGATACTTTTATACAAAAAAACTATTTTGATATTTCCATACAAATAAAATAAAAGTTTAAAATAGTTTCATTGTAGTTTTTCTGCGTTTAAATTTAGCGCCATTTCCGTGTGCAACGACTCATTAGACAGATTCTAGTTTTAATGATTCCGTTGTCCACAGCCACTTGTTTCAATGAAACAAGATATGCATATTATTTAATGCCAAAAATTGGTTGCATAATATTTTCAGTAATAATACCTGAGAATAATACGTCAAAACGTCAAGTCAAATAAAAAAAAGAATTGTTTATTGGGACTCCTCACAGTTGTTGGTTTGAAAGCGCATCAGTGAAGATAGGATCAAACTAGTGTTGCCACACAATCGATAGACAATAGATAGTATCGATAGTGCAACTTAACAATAGTATTGATTACCAACAATAATATCGATGGTATCGTTCATTGAACAATGTATCAATACATACAATATTGCTCTTCGATTTTGCACAAACTGTCCATAGTGTCGATATTATCGATTGTTTTGTACAATGATAGTGAGCATTTATTCTATAGTATCGGTCGGCATGCAGATAAATAGTTACCGGCAGACTTATTAGGGAGAGGAGGAAAGTTTGCACATCTAAATTTCACTTTCATATAAGGTTGAATTATCAAACCGTAAACTATTGTCAAGTTAATTTGCTGGAATGGAAACTGGTCACTGTACAAAACAATCGATAGTATCGACAATTTGTGTAATATCGAAGAAAATAGTATCGAAAGTATCGATTGTGGAATTGATACTGTCGATTGTTTCTTATTTTCTAACGAGCGAATCGAACGATACTATCGATAGTATTGTTGGTTATCAATACTATGGCTCAAAAACAGCAATCAATACTATCGATCGATAGTATCTAATCGCGATCTAATCTTTTTAAGGTACTGACACACATGCTCATTACTAGCACGAAAGCATGCTTTTATTGAGCAATTGCTCATTTGTAGCACGTGTGAACCAACATTGCTAATAATGAGCATGCTAATTAAGAGCGTGCTCAAAAATCAATCGGCGTTTGATTTTCGAGCATGCTGCATGCTACCCGAGGCGCGGTTAGAAGGGGGCGTGCTCCGAGCGCTCTGAACGGGTTTTATGAGTATGCTTAAAACAAGCATGCTTATTGCTGGCATATGTGAACAGCTGCAGAACATGCTAATTTTAAGCATGCTCATAAGCAATCTTTATACGTCTGTGGATCTTACCTAATCTAGAAAGCGAAAACAATCGATAGCTGTCGATTGTTCAATCGATAGGGCACTATCGATCGCAATACAACACTATAATAGGGATAGTGCCGGTAACAGACAGATCGATTTGTCAAAATTTTGTTTACATTTTGTATTTGTATAGCACGCTAATAAAAATATTTTCTACCGTGAATAAAAATATTTATAAACTCTTGCTATAGTATAAACTATAGCCCTAAAACGATAAACTATGAGCGGATGACTTATAACCTGTTCAGACGTTGTATAAAAAACACTAACCTGTTCTATCGAAGTACAGTTCGGTTCATGGCCATGGATGAAGAAATGGGGGGTGCTAGTTGGCGGGGGGGTTCCTCTGAGTGAGATCACAGGGTCGCAGAGTCCGTGGGGCTCGCCTGAGTTCCCTCTCGTACGACCGTCGGCGAACCACACTGTGCTATACGAGGTTCCCGCCAATGGGGTGCTCACTCACCGGCCGCCGCCGCCTTTGGTAGCTCCGGATAAGTGGGACAGCGAGCATGTGAGGATGCCATGCTCGCCCAAGAGCTTATATCCTTGTGAAGAAGTAAGTTTTTTATACCAGTTTTTTTTACGCACCCTATCAGTTTTAAAATGGACTGCCCCAAATAATTAGACCTTCCTAAATATTGATTGGCCCTTAAAATACTATCAAAAAGTTCTTTAGGTTCAGGAAGATATAAACTAATACTTATAGAAACAACTTATTATTTATTGTTTCTAGGACGGTGAAATGGTGTTAAAAAGGCGATGGCCAATGATCGAGGCAGCCCCTGAACCGACCCATCAGGAACTCCTATGAGCTAGCGGATGCTATTGTGTCCTACAACACAAAGTTTGAACATATCTGGAAATTCCGGGCTTTGCATGCCTTGTTCAATGATGTAAGGGAAGGGTTTTTATATTATGAATTTTATGTGTCCAAATGAAGGATACCTTATTTATTTGCTATGTTTCATTCTTGGTTTGTAATATACCAGGTCTTTAATAAGATTTTAATTTCTACCTATAAAATAATGTAATATATCTTTTTCAGCATTTAGATCCAGATATATCAGAGTTTTTCTTCACAGTGACAATGCCCCTAATTGCTAAACTTGCTCTAAAGTTACCAAAACTTGTACAGGCTCCAATACCATTGCTAAAGTGAGTATCCTTGTCTTATTATTATATGTAGAATCTATGAACAAAATATTATACAGGAAGTAAAAAAAATTGCTGATTTTGTTTGGGGAATTTTGTTTAGCTGAAAACAGTTTTTTTTTATTTTCAAGCATAAGTCTTATCTATAATTTTCTTGGATAATTTTTAATAGAAAAAAGGCACTTTGTACTTCAAAAATTACTATGTGTCCACAGGCAGCACAAGAATCATTCAATATCTCTAAGTCAGCAGCAGATAGGCTGTCTGATGGCTAACGCATTCTTCTGCACGTTTCCTCGACGGAACACCAGCAAAAGGAACTCTGAGTACTCTTCCTACCCTCATATAAATTTTAGCTCGTAAGTATACACGTTTCTTTGTTTTCTTTTTGGATTATTTACTTAAGTTAGCGGTGGCGCCACCATTCGTTAAAAAATCATAACACGCAAAATATTTTATAGAGGTATGTCTGTACACCCAAAGATTAACATTGT
>JARACY010004808.1:0-24920 GCA_029255725.1 Scrobipalpa atriplicella | reverse complement strand
AATCAGTCATGTTCTCACCTCGTTAAACAATGTACTATTATTTTCTCAATCATACAATGAAAATAGGGAAAGCCCCTGGAACTATAGGGCAAGCCTTTTTTCTTTCATTTTAAAAAAGTTTAGTTTCGTAATGGATACTGCGGTTTCGTTGACTGCGTTACTAACCCTTGGACACTATCATCATCATCATAGGCCTTTACGTTTGTTCCAGACGATTTAAGACTGTCTGGGTACACTATGCCTTGGACGAAAACTATGTGCTCTGTATAGGGTGTTAATTTAATTGTGTAGTGTAGGTACCATAGTATTTTAGTTATGAAAAAGAATAACATAAAAAATCTTTTCAAAAATCCTGCTAGAAAAATATATTACCTGCCCCATCTAAAATGTCTGATTGGGGAAATTTAAAATTATTTTTTTAACTAGATTCTTTTAATATTTTATGTGATCTTTTAGCGTTACTAAAACAATTCCTAAGCTATGGCAATTAAATTAACACCCTGTATATTCAAGTCCTGCTACCTATAAAAGTACTTAAAGTGATTCGTCATCATCATCAGCTTTCACTAGGTATATCGGTTGATACAGTAAACTTTCCTCAAGTTGGCGGCATAATTAGTGGAACAACAATTTGAGCCATCTCTCTTCGCAATTACACACGGCGGCAAACAGATCGCATCTTAAACGCCTGGGAACCTCCAGGGAGCGATATCCATCCGATAGACAATAGTAAATGGTGTGTGTAAGTACGTTTCTGCGCATGATAATTCTTCTGTGTAAGTTGAGTCAATTATTTTAAACTCCTAATAAAGGTGAGTTGTGAGTTAAATCGCATAAAAAAATATAGATTATTAGGTATTTGCTTTACGTACTTCAAAATTAATATTAAATTGATTGGCCCTCCCGGCCCTCCCATACAAATGGTGCTAGCTGGTACATTCATTTATATTATGGGAGGCTATAGAATATTATTTAATTTTTCTACCTATGCTTCCTTGGGGTTTGTTCAGTTTCATGGGCAGATGGGTTCACATTCTAATTCTACGCCCCAAAATCAACCAATAAAACTACAGTGCTAGTTGATATGTTAACTACCTAGATCAAGAATATCCTTACGTTTACAAACAGGAGGGAACTCGTCGTAGAATCCCGTATCGAGACAGGTCCGGACCGTGGGCCCGACCAGCAGGTGGCCCTCGTCGCAGGAGTACTCAACGGAGGCGCCCACGTCGTAGGACCCCCCCCGCCATGGTCGAGTTGGGGGGCTGCTCGGGCCGGCCACATGCCTTAGGCTCTGTAGACAACGGACACCTCAAGTTTACAAAGATAGTACAGAACTCGCATCACGCTGCAGATGCTTCAAAACAAAAACGTTTGGCAATCGCTGAGCGTGGTATAAATTCGCTTTGCAAACAGCAATCGCATCGCTTTAACGCTAAGATACACCTATTAATACTTCAACGCAGAATCGATCACAACTCAGGTCTGATTTAACATAGATTTTCCGTTGCAGATTAAAAATAATCTGACTTAAGGCAGCCTAGGCAGGTGGAAGAGCGCATACCCGTCTGCGAAGTAAATCGCAGACTTGCACCCAGTGGCGTGGCGTGCTATCCTCGCGGGGTAGGGTGATAGGTATTCAAAGTGGGGATGGAAGAGCGCGGTCTTTAGCGTTAGCTTATAATTATTATTCATTGCTTACGGTGTTGGCAGATGTAGTTGAGCCTCTCCTTGCAGTTGGTGTCGGCCCACAGCCAGCCCTTGCTGCCGTCAAAGCGCACACAGTCCTCGGTGCCCCCAGGCGCGTTCCAGAAGCTGACGATCACGTCCTCCCCGTTCACCCACTTCCAGTTGGCTGGATCCTGGGGGTCCCGGACGGCTCCCATCCAGTACTGGCTGCTGCTGTCGCTCCTGCCAAAGAACACTGCACGTCAGTACCTAAATCTATGCCTAATATTTACAAGCGAAGAGAATCCAACCGTGAACTTTATGGAATTACAAACTTTAATGCGTGTGGAATTGAAAATAGCTGTAATTATGTTATGTAAGTACATATTAGAAATATTTGACGATCGCAGTTATTTGTAAAAAAAATGATACCTAATTTAAATGATAATGTTGTGTTATGTGTAGGTACTTAGTAAGTACCCTAGATTCTGGCAAACGCATTTCTTCTATCACTCTTTCGAATTTAAATGTATAAAATGCAAAGTTGGCTGCTTAGAGGGGGCAAATATTTTAAGTAATAAAATAAAGCATAACTACGTTACAGATAAGTTACATACGCTAATCAAAATCTTCACATTTCGCTTTGCTTACAAGACAAATAGTGTATTCAAGAGTAGCAGTGCAACCGAGAGGTTAAATAAACAGTTATGTTATATGAAAAGTGGACAACATTCAAAGTCAACAATCGTCGTAAAAACAACAAGGGTGTTCTTAACTAAGTTTTTGCTTTGCTCACCATGTTTATCACATTGCTTATTGACATGTTTTCTTTGCGGATAAATCATGAAATCTTGCTGACTGAATGTTTATTATGCAACCTCATGTTATTGCAATTTAGGCGATGGGCTGACAACCCGTCATTATAGCAATATACAAAATCATCCTCTGTATTAACGCTCAAAACTTGTCAGACGTGGCAGAACGACCTATGTTTAGGTCGTTTTTGCTCTGCCTACCCCATTAGGGATAAAGGCGTGATTTTATGTATGTATTTAATTCGCAATAAGCACATCCGATCGATTACTAATTAGTTTACTATCTCCATCTAGACATCAGAAACTGCAAAAGGGTCAGCCGCCACCAGTTGATGACCTCTTAGAGAGACCCCTGATTGAGTAAAATGAATTTTATTTTGCTTGTTACAAGGACCAACATTTCATATTCTGGTAGCTCTTTGTGCTGGTTTATGAGCTTCGTCACGCCATGATTCCCTGGTGAGCGAAATGAAATATGTGATTTTCGAAACGTCATACCAGGAGAGCATATAACGAAAGAGCTATAAAGCCATCTATCGTAAAACAGCTGAACTGCTTGCTGCGATTGCTTTCAAATCAGGATATGGAAATCTAGAACCATTGCAATCAAGTCTTGATAACCATAAGCTAGAACGCTAGAACCTAGAACCGCTAGAACCCAAGTGAAGTGAGGCTATCAGGCACCACCTGTTATGAAGATTGATAAAAAAGTAATCTAGATGTCGCTCATGTATTCTTTTGTATTCGAGTCTAGCAATGTTTTTATAATTTTAATCCATCAAAGAAACCACTGACAAAACCAAAGGAAGAGATGTGTAGTAACGGCTTCACATCCGACTTTGCAAATCTGTTGCGTAACGAGGATTAGAACGAGGCCGACTCACGCTGCCTCGATTGGGGGCAGACAGAATTGATTAGCGGATAAGTGTGAAATGGTCCTAAACTGTGGCGGGGCACGCGAGCCTCGTATGGACAGCTGGACCGTTAGGGTCAGTTCACATCGGGAAGCGACGCAACGCAATATGCATCTGACAGTCTGCAGACTGACTTCTTCAAGAACACAAGTGACAACGGAGGTGAAATAAATTATCTAATCTCAAGTGAAAGATTGTTTATTTAACCTATTCCTGGAATATCAATCTAAATAAGAACAAATTGTGTAAAAAAGCATTATTTATGTACCTATTGATTGATTAATATCTGTTGTGTTTACCAAATAAAACAAATTAAACTAAATCACTGTCGTAGGGTTATCAACTTATCACACAGAAGAGTAAAAGAACGGCAACAACTTCTCAAATCAGTGTGTTATCGTATTTTAAAATGGTGATTTTGTGGAAATCTGTCAGTGATATTTGTCCTGCTATATAGCTTGTTCTAGGCCTAAGAATAGGCACTCTAATAGAATCTAGGCAAATTACTGTGCATCGCGTCGTATCGCTTCCAGGTGTGTATTGACCCTAAGTAATATTATGCCAAAGAAGTCGCCCGCGTAGATGGCTGCTGGCTGGACAGGGCTATCGTCTAACGGAAATATTTACATATAAAACATTAATTTTAGATTTAGATAAGCCTTGTTATCGCGTTAATATAATACTGAGATCCGTAGCTGTTGCTGTTGTTCATGAACAAAAATGGATCCCTCCCTAGATCTGACACTGATAAAGTTTACTACTTACTTAGTGTTTCTAATTCTGTTTTCCTATATCGCTTTCAATCCAGTGGAAGATGAGGGAAGTACCTGTACCGTGCCCGCATTACCCACAGGTAGGGCTTACGGCATGCGTGTTTGGACATCAATATTTGAGCTACTGAATTACACGGTAGGTCTATAAATAAATTATAAGTAAAAATCTTTTTAAAACAAGCTTTTTGAAAATTATATAATGACGTTTTAAATTGATAGTAAAAGTTTTAAAGGAAAATTTTATTTTATTCTTTTTAGCGCATGTAAAATAAAAGCTTAGTTACCTACTCAATTTTTTTAATAATTTAGAAAATAAATTAAAGCAAAAATATATTCTTTAGCTGCGAACTGCGATGTGTGATCCACCGGTTGAGTAAACCTGAATTACACAAAAGTTTTTAGTATATGTCATGTTTTCCTGGTACTTTTGTATCGACTCTACCCTTTGTGTTAGGCAGAGCGTATATAACCACCTTATGAAAGGCGTTTTCGCCACGATGATAAAATATCGAGGGCAACTTCAGACAGAAATGTGTATCACTAGAGGTACCTACATAGGTTGTCAGCCCTTCATTCTGTTATTCTATCGCTGCCAGTCCAGCATGGAAGTTTTTAAGCCAATTAAATAGTTTTTTTAACAAAATATATTACCATCAAATAAAATATCTCTTCCAGCGGAAATTTTGTCCTTCACAGCTAAAACCTTAACCCTTCGCAGTGTATGAACAAGCAAATCGTGAAAGTTTTAGCGGTACGTGCAGTGCACGTGTTACCGGAGGTACCTTTCTTAGGCTTCGGTATAATACCGGGTGTAAAAAAACTGCTGACCAAACTTTAGGGTGACCCATGAACTTGAACAACTTTCCTCGCTGATACCATTTGTATGGGAGAGCCATTTTTTCAATATTTCGACCTAGGCATGTTTTTTTATGAGTAGGTGCGTGGTAGGTACACAGACACACACACCATATAGATTAAAAGTTAGTTGTGCATTTTCGTTGACTGAGCAACCCGATATCTTACACCTAACACCCCGTTTATGCTACTACCCGAATAGAGATGGCGCCACACGCTTTTTAAAACGCGGTATAGAAAGTGTTTTCTGAAAAGGTATATATCATACAGACGGAGCAGGAGCACGTCATACCAAACCAAACCATGAGACGTACTATATGTGGAGTTATTTTTGGATGTGTTTCCGCTTGTGAAATACTTAATAAAAAAAGTACACAAAATTGCTGCTCGGCGAGTCTTTTCAGAATAAATAGTAATTTTAAATAAATGATTCCCTATCGTCATGCCTTGTAGGTACATAGCTTAGCAGCTATGCATGCTGAATCATTCTCTGAATGTTGTTGTATGTTGTTTTAGAAGTAATTAAATGGTTAGCAATTATAACATTTGGTCAGCCACAAAGAAACAGCATTTAAATAATTTGGTCAGCATACAAAGATTTTGTCTGCAATAAAAAAGAACAAGCAGCAATCCTTGTTCCGCAAACAATTTTGATAATGATCAAAAATTAAATCATAAATGGGCAGCTTGCAATAACATGAGGTTGCATAATAAACATTCAGTCAGCAAGATTTCATGATTTATCCGCAAAGAAAACATGTCAATAAGCAATGTGATAAACATGGTGAGCAAAGCAAAAACTTAGTTAAGAACACCCTTGTTGTTTTTACGACGATTGTTGACTTTGAATGTTGTCCACTTTTCATATAACATAACTGTTTATTTAACCTCTCGGTTGCACTGCTACTCTTGAATACACTATTTGTCTTGTAAGCAAAGCGAAATGTGAAGATTTTGATTAGCGTATGTAACTTATCTGTAACGTAGTTATGCTTTATTTTATTACTTAAAATATTTGCCCCCTCTAAGCAGCCAACTTTGCATTTTATACATTTAAATTCGAAAGAGTGATAGAAGAAATGCGTTTGCCAGAATCTAGGGTACTTACTAAGTACCTACACATAACACAACATTATCATTTAAATTAGGTATCATTTTTTTTACAAATAACTGCGATCGTCAAATATTTCTAATATGTACTTACATAACATAATTACAGCTATTTTCAATTCCACACGCATTAAAGTTTGTAATTCCATAAAGTTCACGGTTGGATTCTCTTCGCTTGTAAATATTAGGCATAGATTTAGGTACTGACGTGCAGTGTTCTTTGGCAGGAGCGACAGCAGCAGCCAGTACTGGATGGGAGCCGTCCGGGACCCCCAGGATCCAGCCAACTGGAAGTGGGTGAACGGGGAGGACGTGATCGTCAGCTTCTGGAACGCGCCTGGGGGCACCGAGGACTGTGTGCGCTTTGACGGCAGCAAGGGCTGGCTGTGGGCCGACACCAACTGCAAGGAGAGGCTCAACTACATCTGCCAACACCGTAAGCAATGAATAATAATTATAAGCTAACGCTAAAGACCGCGCTCTTCCATCCCCACTTTGAATACCTATCACCCTACCCCGCGAGGATAGCACGCCACGCCACTGGGTGCAAGTCTGCGATTTACTTCGCAGACGGGTATGCGCTCTTCCACCTGCCTAGGCTGCCTTAAGTCAGATTATTTTTAATCTGCAACGGAAAATCTATGTTAAATCAGACCTGAGTTGTGATCGATTCTGCGTTGAAGTATTAATAGGTGTATCTTAGCGTTAAAGCGATGCGATTGCTGTTTGCAAAGCGAATTTATACCACGCTCAGCGATTGCCAAACGTTTTTGTTTTGAAGCATCTGCAGCGTGATGCGAGTTCTGTACTATCTTTGTAAACTTGAGGTGTCCGTTGTCTACAGAGCCTAAGGCATGTGGCCGGCCCGAGCAGCCCCCCAACTCGACCATGGCGGGGGGGTCCTACGACGTGGGCGCCTCCGTTGAGTACTCCTGCGACGAGGGCCACCTGCTGGTCGGGCCCACGGTCCGGACCTGTCTCGATACGGGATTCTACGACGAGTTCCCTCCTGTTTGTAAACGTAAGGATATTCTTGATCTAGGTAGTTAACATATCAACTAGCACTGTAGTTTTATTGGTTGATTTTGGGGCGTAGAATTAGAATGTGAACCCATCTGCCCATGAAACTGAACAAACCCCAAGGAAGCATAGGTAGAAAAATTAAATAATATTCTATAGCCTCCCATAATATAAATGAATGTACCAGCTAGCACCATTTGTATGGGAGGGCCGGGAGGGCCAATCAATTTTCATATTTCGACCTATGTTCCTTGGGGAAAGCTTTTCAGTCTCATGGATAGATTCATATCCTAAAATTTGGTCAGGTTTTTTACATCTTGCATAATGATAATTATCTGTATTGTCATTGGCAGGCATCGTGTGCGGCTTCCCGGCGGAGATCGCGCACGGCTCGTACTCGCTGATCAACGGCACAGTTTCGTACCTGTCTCACGTGCAGTACTCCTGCGCAGAAGGGTACGAGATGGTGGGGCGCGCGAGACTCGTTTGCGACATCGACGAGCGGTGGAATGGACCGCCACCTAGATGCGACGGTGAGAAATGAAAATTCACAAACTTTGTAAAAAAAATGACTTCCTCAATCAGGCAATGGAATAAAGGGGAAGCCATTTTTTCTAAACACGCTGATCAACGGGACGGTGTCGTACCTGTCCCACGTGAAGTACCTACTCCTGCGCAGACGGGTACGAGATGGTGGGGCGCGCGAGCCTCGTCTGCGACATCGACGAGCGGTGACACGGTCCCCCGCCTAGATGCGACCGTGAGAAATGAAGATTCATAAAAGAATTTATACTACACCTATTCGGAAAGTATATTAGTTCTTACTTGAAAAAAGGGAAGAAAGTACGTAAATCCAGACGAACGAATATGCGGGCGGGAAAAATATATGGGATTTACTTTCTCCCCTAGGGGAGAAAGTATTTTCTCCCCTCCTTTGTTTTTTTTTTAATTCATAATTCAAAACAAGAAACAGGCGGATGCCAAAAATCAAAAAGTTTGTATCTCGAAGCCCACAAAATGATACTGGCCACTTACATTTTTTGGCAGTATGTGGTTTGCTTCATTTGCCTCTTTTATATTTTTAAGTAAAAAATATGGCAAAATCAACATGTCCGCGCGAATTATTTTTCGTTCTTTGATTTATTTGACTTTTTAAATATAAATTAAGTGTTTAGTGTTTTCGATGTAATGTGTAACAGTGTGTAACTGTATTAATAATGTGTTTTGTTTGTTTGTGTTCTGTTCGAATGGATGATGACACTTCAAATATTCTTAATATATCTTCTCATGTAAGTGATATCATTCTTTATCTTACAAGGATTTTTAATTATATTTTCCTCATAGGTGTAGTATAAAGCACTATGTATAACTCGGAAGAAAATGCGATTCCCAACTCGTGTGTATTGAGGCCCTCAGCTGCGCTTCGGGCCTCAAACTACACCCTCGTGGGAATCAGTCATGTTCTCACCTCGTTAAACAATGTACTATTATTTTCTCAATCATACAATGAAAATAGGGAAAGCCCCTGGAACTATAGGGCAAGCCTTTTTTCTTTCATTTTAAAAAAGTTTAGTTTCGTAATGGATACTGCGGTTTCGTTGACTGCGTTACTAACCCTTGGACACTATCATCATCATCATAGGCCTTTACGTTTGTTCCAGACGATTTAAGACTGTCTGGGTACACTATGCCTTGGACGAAAACTATGTGCTCTGTATAGGGTGTTAATTTAATTGTGTAGTGTAGGTACCATAGTATTTTAGTTATGAAAAAGAATAACATAAAAAATCTTTTCAAAAATCCTGCTAGAAAAATATATTACCTGCCCCATCTAAAATGTCTGATTGGGGAAATTTAAAATTATTTTTTTAACTAGATTCTTTTAATATTTTATGTGATCTTTTAGCGTTACTAAAACAATTCCTAAGCTATGGCAATTAAATTAACACCCTGTATATTCAAGTCCTGCTACCTATAAAAGTACTTAAAGTGATTCGTCATCATCATCAGCTTTCACTAGGTATATCGGTTGATACAGTAAACTTTCCTCAAGTTGGCGGCATAATTAGTGGAACAACAATTTGAGCCATCTCTCTTCGCAATTACACACGGCGGCAAACAGATCGCATCTTAAACGCCTGGGAACCTCCAGGGAGCGATATCCATCCGATAGACAATAGTAAATGGTGTGTGTAAGTACGTTTCTGCGCATGATAATTCTTCTGTGTAAGTTGAGTCAATTATTTAAACTCCTAATAAAGGTGAGTTGTGAGTTAAATCGCATAAAAAAATATAGATTATTAGGTATTTGCTTTACGTACTTCAAAATTAATATTAAATTGACAGGTTGATATCAACGAGAATTTATTCACCATTAATAAAACTAAACAACTTTCTTTATAGAACAAAGGTTGAAATACGAAAGACTTCCCATACAAAAGATTTGCATGAGGGCACGAATTTTCAGTTTTATGGTCTAAACAAGAACGTTTAGGTTCGTCCATGATAAGTTCACCACCTTCAGTTCTCCATCATCACATGAGAATGTAATAACTGTGACGTAATGTCGTAGAAAAAGGAAGATTCTTTTTCATCAAACAAACAGCATTAAAATCCTTAGTAATTTTTTAAAAGCGAGAATAAGTTAGTTTGTTCCGCTTTCGGACTCCCGTGACAATCTGCATCAAATTTCACTACTGTGAAAATAGTTTCTTCTGTTGAATATCTTTGAATCCTATGACGATTTAAAGTTTTAAACACTTTCGACGCAGTTGAGCATTCATCTTTTTTAAATAACTAAATTGTTTCCTTTACAGTAGTCCAGTGCGAACCGCCCCCACAAGTCGCAAACGGGCGCTTCCAGCTGTCTCACAACGCATCAGTGTTTGGCTCCGTGGCGGAATACGCCTGTGCCCGAGGGTACACGCTGCAGGGCCCGCGACGCATCGCCTGCCTTGCTTCCGGCCTGTGGGATAAGCCTGCCCCCAGATGCGAACGTAAGTTATGCAACGCAAAAGAAACGTTATATGGTGGCTGATCTCCATAAGGTAGGGCGAACCATGCCGTCGCGTGGGATAACCATGAAAATAATCGGCCTTACGATTTTTTTTCTTGTCGTCAGTTGAAATTAAGAAATAGAACATGAAAATGTACTGCATACTAAATGTTACTAGATTATTACTCTACCTTTAATTACCTACACACTTCAGCCCTTTATGATGCCAGCAACAATCTCTAACACCATTTCTTCTCATCAACAGCGGAAGAACGCCCAACAACGACGAGCACGACAACGCCACCGCCCACAACGTTACCAACCACCGTTCCCCCCACCACCCCTCGGTTCATCCCCACTCGCGCGCGCTCGTCCCCGCGGCCCATTTCCTCGCCCGCGCCTTTCCTACCTCCAGAATTACCCCGACGACCGCGACCGAAGACGACCACGGAACGCGTCACGACCAGGTCCTATGAACGACCAACCACGAGGGTGTACGAGAGACCGCCTGAGAGGAAAGTCACTATCGGTGACACGCAAGAATCGCCTACGAGCCATGTACCGCACATTATTGTAGCCAACCATCCTAGAGAAAATCAGGTTTGTGCTTTTAATAAAATTATTATATTACCTACTCGTTTATCAAAAACTACGAAATATTGCGAAAGAAAGATACACGGGGTATGTAGTATGTAATTACTATATTAATTCTGTGCACGGGGTCCAATCGACGGTATGAATTTCCTCTTACCAGAAACCTTCGCTGATACCTAAATATCACTTAGTTGGGATATTCTGAGTTCTGCAAGGAAGCATTTCAGGTCTACTGCTTTCATAATTTACCCTAGATAAATTAGATATCATCCATATCCATACATGGACGTTTAGTTCCAAATATTTGTAATACTGAAATCACAGAGCTGCTGTTCCAAGAATATCGCGTCTTACACAATCAATACCTGTTCCAGATCATAGGCAGCGGCAACAACATCCGAGCAGAACAAACGCCGCGAGTGAACGTGCCGGTGCCAGTAGACGGCGACAGACGGGAGCCAGTCGGCGCCAGGCTGAACATCGGCGCGGTGGTGGCGCTGGGGGCCTTCGGAGCGCTGGTGTTCCTCATCGCCATCATCACCACCATCGTCATCCTTGTCAGGAGGTGAGTGAGACGACGCTTTTTGGCGACGACGGTAGGATACGCAAGATTCTTGGGTTAAAAAGAAATACGACAGAATAGGTTAGTCATTAGGATTCTTCGTTTTAAGTAGCTAACAATCTAAGGCGCCTCTCTGCTCTATTCTGTTCAGCCCCTATCAGGTATCGTACCTTAAAATATAAATGCCTTAGGGGATTCTATCGTGGCTTCCACTTTTCGTCTTTTCTGTACTACCTTTCAAGTTTTCATGCATCAAAAATTTCTTTCCAACTGTATTTATACGAAGAGATAAACATCTCAGATCAAACAGAACCATTTCTTTAAACGTACCTAAATAAAAAAAAAAACATCTTCAGCAGTTCGCGGAAGACCTTTTTATGAATTCTTACAAGAACGTCGTTTCCCGTTATGTCGCTCCATTTGAGCTACGCCTCGCTTGAGTTCAGATTGATGTCCGCGCGAATCTGATGGCTTAGGGAAATGCCGCTGTCGACCGCGGAGATTGCTAAGTGTATGTTGTGTGTAGCGGTGGCGAGAAGCACGGGCCGAGCGTGCGCGAGCTGCCATCCCGCTGGTACACGCTGCTCGCGCTCCCGTTCCCCGACCAACAGGTCGGGCGCCGCGAGTTCGTGCGCGCGCACAGGCACGTGCATCGCGCCGGACACTTCTCCAACCCGTTATGAGTGCGTTTATATTTTAAGGTACTCGAGCGCGGCTGACATGGTGGCTGAAAGGAAATAGACCTTAGTTTTCGATGTTTATTCTGGTAGGTGTGCGATTGTTTTAGTGGTATGGGCTATAGCAGCCACCGTGTCGCCGCTGCCGCATCGCACTGGAACGTCGAACGTCCGCACGGAAAGAAAGCACCTAGCACAACATTCGTCATTTTTTGCAGCTCATTTCACTTCACCATTTTATTCTTGCAGCTGATCTTGTTCATTGGATCTCACCAGGGACACAATAAAACATCAATAGGTACCTGTAGAAAATACACAAATTCGCTTGTTTGCACATTTTATTTTTGCAGTACAGGCACTTCACCATTCGGCTTCAGCAGAAACCCTGCTCAGTCTTATTTTTGACATGCATCATTAAAATTTTCGGCCGCAACTTGCACTTAAATAATTGTAGCACAAAATTCACGATTTCTCAATACAACTAGGAAATATATTATTTTGACTGGTTTTTCATCATCATCATCTTCAGCTCACATTCACCCACTGCAGGGCATAGGCCTTTTCTTTAGGTACAACGGGTTCTTACCACGATTGAATTATTTTGATAACGAGGATTTGGGGACAGGCATCTGTCTATCCTCAATCTTCATATAGTTTTTAATAGTTTTTTGGAGAACTCGCACTCAAAATAATTAAATTGTGATAAGAACCTGTCAAAATGATACAAACCGTGAAAGTTAAGGAGGGAAGTACTCTAAATCGGGCTAAACACGGTCCGGCATTTGACTTTGTTAGTATAGTTAATAGTTGAATTTTCAATAAATCTATATATGGTTAGCTTCTCTAAAATATGGAGAACAACTAGATTCATAGATATAATCTAAAAATACTATGATTACACCAGGAAATCATCAGAAATATCATGAAAATCTGGCGTCTCAATGCCGAATTTGAACAACTGTGACATTTCTATGAGCTTAGAAACAGCAAATGTTATATCGAAATCACCGTATAATTATGAAGAACATCATAATCAACTCTGTTTTTCAATACTTTTTGTATACATTGAGATATATGCGAAAATATATGAAATCGGCTTGAAACAGCCCCATGCTAGAAAAGGACAGAGCGCGCATTCTGTCATTGGTTTGAAAGGGACAGTTGCCGCGAGCACATAGACCCTTAAGAATTCAGTTTCACGGTTTGTCGTCTTCATTGTTCAAAACTGTACAACGAATGAGGTGTCATGTTGTCATGTACATTCCAGCAGGAAGCACCACGAGGGCAAGCGGTACCGGCATCACGTGTCGCCTGACTGCAACACGGTAGCGTCCCTCGACTCGTCGTCGTCAGAGTCTCGCAGCGGGCTGAACCGGTACTACCGGCAGGCGTGGGAGGAGTTGCACGAGGCGGCGGGCGCGGGGGGGAAGCACCGCCGGCACGAACGTGAGGCACCTAAAGACGGGTCAGAGTTGGTCGTCTCCGACGTGTACCCGGCGCCGCACGCCCGCGACAAGCGCCGCCATCACCACCACCATCATCATCGCGACCGCAATCCCATGCCTATCCACTCCCCCCATCGACCCCACCATAACCATAAGCCTAGGTATTAGGGCGGACCACACGAACGACCATTTTCTCTGCACTCTTCACAACACTGATGATTGTTATTTGTTATACCTACTCTTCGATGCGTTAAAAGCGATGTAAAACTGATGTTTAAGGAAATTTTACTATTTTAAAAAGAAAAAATTATGTTGGCAATTTGTATTTCCCATTACTACCCACAATTTTGACCTCTATATCAATGAATAGAATTCAATAATTGTTTCTTTTTTCCTGAATAGCTCCAATAAAGTGGTTCGTTCTCAAGTTAGAGTTGACTCTGGATCATTTGCTCAAAGGAGACAACGAATCCAAATCAGAGTCGGACAATGTACCAAATAACTTTAGGCTTCAATTTTGTTATTTATTCAGTAATTCACTTTTCTAGTATGTTACCTATGTGCTGATACTATTCTACCTATATTTAAGCCATTGTGTAGATATTTATATCGAATTTAGAAATGTTTTAATTAATGGCGTAGTAGAAAAGTAAGTAAAAAGTTCTTCATTATATAGCGATATAGCGAGTATAGCGACCAAATTAGAATAGGACAGAATCTCGCTTCAAAGTTATTTTCATTTGTTTTATTTACTTAGACCAATAAAAGTGAAGAAAAGAACTACTAACTCTCGTCGTGAAGGAGCCCATAAAAAATATAGAAAAAACAAACTCAAAAAATCAAAAGTCGGTATTTATTATGATTGACTGTATTATTAATCTATTTTATAGTTTAAACCATGGCATAAACAATCCCTTGTAATCCAATGTAAGTAGACCTTCCTTCCTTACTTCTACTAGCTATTATGGCTCCGTCCTATTTATATCTTTAGTGGTCGAGTTTCAATGCTTTTATTTAAGTGCACTAACTTTTTTACATCAATATGTATCTTTGGTACTTTCAAACACACATACCTATTTTTTTTATGAATTCAATCACTTATCCCTTCTGCTTAACTATGATTACCTTGATCTTTTCTTAAAAGATTTTTATTTTTTTATTTATAGTTCACATTATTTACATCGACTTGAATTGTTTAGTTTTAGTTTTTAAGCAGTTAACAGTTCTATTGTACATAAACATAACTTAGTTTAATTAAGACTAGATTGAAGTTAATCATTGTTCCCTGCTCTTTCTTATTTATGATAGATTTTTGTTGTTTAGTTTATTATCTGTGTCTTTGTACTACGGAGGCATTTCATGTGGAGCCTAGATATATTTTTATGACCATTTTATGATTTACGTATTAATTAACATACGAGGAAACCATCATGCTGTTAAAACACTTTGATCACATTTTTGAAAAATAGTTCTTATTATGTTATTATTTATTATACAGGGTGTAAAAAAGTACTGCGTTCTTTCAAATCACATGTTCTACCTACTAATCTAATGATACCAAATAACGTAATGCAAAGTACAAATAGTTAGAAAAAGAATTGACTTTACCATACAAAATTGTGGGTGAGGCAAGCATTTTTGTTTGAAGAAGGCGATTTTTTTTTTCGAACTAAAATTTTTGTGCTTTGGTAAAGTTGTTTGGTATCATTAGTAGAACATGTGATTTAAAGAAACGCAGTTCTTTTTTAATATCTTCTTACTGAGTTTAGGGCCCGTATTTATAATCAGCCCTCAAGAGGGACAGCGAGAGTTCGTATCAGAAACGTCATTCCAATACAAAATGACCTGTCAAATCCGCACTCAATATTGCTCTCAATCTTGAGATAGCTTTATAAATACGAGCCTAGGTGTGTAATAAGTAGGTACCCTAAGTGCTTACTTACTGATGTCCCTAAACTTAAGTGGTCTTAAAACTTATTGTTGCAGTGTAAACCCCTTTCACTTACTACATTATGGTACAAAGTAACGATAAATTATGCTCAGGAGAATTATTAAAATGTTAAAAGTTCACGACGAATTGAGAACCGCCTCCTTTTTTTTTGGAAGTCGGTTAATAAATAGAATTTAAGCGCCCGGTCCACTGTTGCTTACTTGCAGACTTTATGTTACGTTTCATCCAGTTGTTCGAAAGTAAGAAAACTTATAAATGGAGATGGCGTCGTCCCGACTTCCCCATACAAAATGACCACTTCATTTGATCAAACTATTTTGTATAGGGAGCAAAACTTTCTTTTAGCTCAGAATAATTCTGTATTTGTAAGATGCTATTCCAAGTAAGACGACAGCCAGCAGCTATAAGTACTAAAAACTGTAAGTAGATCGCTGTGACCGATGCTATTCCTAAGGAAAACAAAAGAAAATGTAACTAAAATCCACGAAAATTTCATCTGTCACAGCTATCATCTTACAGTTTCTAGGCTGTCCGACTTGGAAACTTGGAATAACTATAATAGTACCTTAACTCTTTCGCATCGAGTGATTTAAAAATACGTTTCCTTCAATGTGTTGTTTGGTCAGCAAATTTTTTTAGACTAGTATATTCGGTGGCTTTACATATTATCCGGTGTGAGCTGGTGGGCCGGGACCGGAAACTGGGACAATACAATTCAGACGAATCTATGAATATGTGCCATTAGACAGGCAAAAACAGTATAGGAAAATTACAGTGTTATAATTTATTGTAATAATGATGATATTATAGAATAAGAATTTATAATTTATCTGGGATATGCAGAGATTGTTTTGTTTGTTTATCCCGAATTTTCTGCTTATCTCAGAAAGTGTGTATGAATGTTTTTATTGTATGGATGTATGTATGACTGACTCCAAATTTTATATTGTAGCCGAGTAAGTATGTTAGACAATAAATATTTTGTGATAATATTAAGTGGCTTGTTTCATTTTCATGATTTCGTCGGAGTGAACAGTAAAATACCGACATCATTAGAATCAACCATTTGTACCACCGCTACTTCTCGGTGGTACAAAATGGTATATTATATGTAGCATTTGTACCACCTGTGGTACAAATAGGTGGTACTTCTGGTCCTAAAGGCTATTCAGTCTGTTCACTCCGACGAAAAATACAATTTTTCAACATGGTCAGTCTACCAATAGTACAAAATACATCTGGGTCCCCAAAAAAAACCAGTGTAGTTCGTTATAAGTATAAAATTTCGTTTAACTTTAGAAGACTACTTATAAATATCCATATGGAATAGAGGTATATGCGAATGAAACCCCAATGAATAATATATTACTTTTTGTATTAGTTTTCAATTGTAACTACACATACAAAAGGAGGTACATAGCTTTGTGAAGATCCTTGTATTAGGTATAATCTCAAGTTCACTTAAAACATAACCTTTCGAGAAACTTAACTGACGCCGACGATATAAGACCTCTGAAATACTAGTTATTATTGGATAAAATTTCAAATTGGTATATTAAATATTATTATTAATAGGTATATTACGTACGTACAGAATGGATTATTTTTAAAATTTAAAACCACAGAAGAGAAAAATTAAAACCATTCAGAGGTCCCAATCCCAGTCGACGGTAAACAACATAATTATAACAAGTAAAATCACAAAATATGGGAGGACGTCATGTCTCTCCCGGATTCTGACTACAGGATGTTCAATTTCACGATCAAGTTTTCGCCTTGGTTGTTGTAGTGTGTACAGAGACAGATATGCTTGTTTGTGTGTGCAAGTGAAACCCACACAACAATTAAGAGACTGCCTCCTTGGTGTAGTGATCTGAGCCATGGGCCCAGGCTCCCTTCCCGGAGGTCGCGGGATCTATTTCCACATCATGAGTTGATGTTTCCCAGATTGATTAGGATGCCGGCTGAATCACCGTCAAGTTTAGTATCCCGTAGTAGTAACAGTATTTTTATAATAGTTGCTACACAAAACATGCTAACACAACCAAAGTCAAAATTTCATCGTGAAATAGAATATTATCTGTACAAGCTCATAGAACGGAAGCTGATTGCGTCTAAAAATAATAAAAATTTGCTTACAAACTACAGTTTAAAATGAAGATTGAGGCCTCAGTAATGAAAAATCAGCTTGAAATTACATTGGAATTCAAAAAGCTACTTTGAAACGTAGAACTTCAACCATAGATTTTTGTTTTACTACTTTTGATTGACACCGATTATAATAGATATTATATGATAATAATGATAAGTGATTTTCGTAGGGGAGCATCGATCTAGATCTAAATACCGATTTAATAATGGGGATACATGTATTTTCTAACACCTGTCTATTTTTGGCGGGGGACACTATTCTATCGTGCACGGACATTGGCCCCAATTCTGGATGCTACCTGTTAAACCTAAAATTAAAATCTATTCAATCTACTGGTCATATACAGATAAATAAAATTGAAAATTGGAAATATTATTCTCTGCGGTTTTGCTTTTTATGATTTATTTTTACATTTCGTCGTATTTTTCACATTTTGTTCGTATCCTTGTCAACACATAACAAAACAACTAGTGAATACATAGCGGCTAAAATTGACAGATAACGCGTGAAATCGTATTGTTAAAAACTGCCTTCGATTATGCTACAAGGAAACTACTGTGGAGCTTTCACGATTTATTTTCTTCGACTATAACAAGCTGGTCCTGATGATTTGTGGACAAAAACTAAAACAAAATATCGAAATACACTTCAAAGTGATCTATCAAAGTGATGGCCAAGCTGCCAGTTACCAACACGTATAAATAAAAAAAAAACCTTCCTATTTTTTATTATTCTGAAAATTACAATTTTAATTTCAGCTTTAATAGTGGCGTTCAGAATTGAGCCCATTTAATAATTAATTATGGTGACAGCGAATTACATTAATATAAGGACAAATATAACATCAATTTTTAAATCTACTGATTAAATATGATATTTTCTGTAAATGGACAGAGTAACACCGATAAAACTGATTGCTAACTTTGTCAAGAAATAGGTACAATATTGATTTCTACAAATAGAAGCATAATTAAGTGTTGATAGAAACTATTCCAATTCCTCTAGTAAAGGTCACTGTTCATTTTTGACCCGGTTTATTAAAATTGTGGCATACAAAAACCATACGTTTAAATTAAAGAATTTAATCCCACTTTTCATTATGCTTTGTTATTTCGATTAAAATGACAGGGAGAAAAAAATATTCAATAT
Organism: Scrobipalpa atriplicella; assembly: GCA_029255725.1. Classification (NCBI taxonomy): domain Eukaryota; kingdom Metazoa; phylum Arthropoda; class Insecta; order Lepidoptera; family Gelechiidae; genus Scrobipalpa; species Scrobipalpa atriplicella. The sequence goes on along the minus strand of JARACY010004808.1, from coordinate 6,240 downwards.
TTAATCATTATAAATATTTGACATATTATTGATATATACTTAATGAAATACAAAAAGTAATGCAAAATGCTATCCTGCGGTGCGGATACACACCGTGCCGTAGCATGTGTATTCCAGGCTTTATGAGAATAATAGGCTATAAAGCCAACGCTATGACAAGAATTATACATATTTATTTTTCCATAAACTGAAATAATTTTTCCTCATTTTTTCCCGGCGTTCACAAAAATGCGACTCATGCCATTATGTAGCAGGGATTTTAATCTACATAATCTGACCCATTTTGTTTGTGTACGCCATGGGTCAAATGCCCGAACAAAATGAACAATGACCTTTAATAATGTTTAAATTGCAAAGGATTATTAAAACTACAAATTTCAAAAATTGAATGTTTCGGATTTAAACAGTTGTTCTACTATTTATACTCCGCCATCAATAAAGTAGCCAAGGTTTGGCTTATTTTCCTACTTTTCATCTGTCTGCTCTTTGGCTAAAGGGTTCATTTTCTATTGAGTCATTTTCTCTAGTTCGAGCGCATCAGATTAAAACACGTTGACTATTCAACTGAAAATGAGGCACGTCACACGTAAAAATTGTTCTTCACTTGTTCGTATTGGCAGGTTGAAAATACAGAGAGCGCCGTTCATAATATCTGTACGGTATCCATATGAGATTTTCAGTATTTTTAGTTCGTACGAGTAAGGAAATTTCGAATTTAGAAATAGCACGTGCAAAATATTACAGGCATATCGGCCTATATCTTTGCTTGGAAGCGTGACCCAATGTGGTGCCAATGTATTAGTATTCAGTAATGCCTGGAAACGCACCTCATATGGTGCTTGCACGGTGAACGTGTTAAGGTACAAACACATTATTTTCTACTATTCTCATCGACTGCCCTAGAGCTATATCTCGGGAAGTTACTCAGCAGGCCACAAGATATTCCCCGCATACCTTAACCTGATGCGCTCAAGCAGTTCCGAAATGCCTATTCGTCTCCCCACCTATATAAGAAAACACTGCTACCGGCGGACCTGTCCCTTGAGAAAAGATCCCTGATTGAACATAATAATGTGTTAGATCTCTTCCCCGCTACAAAAACAATAAAAACTTTCAAACAAATGCGCCTAATAAAGAGGGTACAGCTTGGCAAGAAAGAGTTTGATGCGGTGATAGATGGAACAAAAATTTCACCATACAAAAAACCTCATGTGTTGCCAATTAAATCCCACTTTTTCAAAGAAAGTGGCGCCCTCAATTTCTCCAAACTCTTTCTTGCCAAGCTGTAATGCGCTTTAATATATATTTTTTTATAGAATAGTACATTTTATAGCTGAAGCCGTTCCGTTACCTATATATTTAAAGTACGCGATTTGTTTACGATTTTTTTCTAATTCTGTTTTATCCTGCCAAGAAATAAGTCTCTTTAATTAAAAATGTAGCGAATCTTTTTTTTTTTCTGTAAATGTAAACAAACCGCTACTCCAATCCGTCAGTCCTAAACACTTATTTATTCATACTTTTGTGTATACCATACCGCCGACGCGTACCATATAAAAAATATATGAAAAATGTACACTCACTCTCTTACTCTAACTAAGCATAATACAGCTTCAATGAAGCAATACCGACATCGCAGATTGGCAAATTAATAGAAACTGGCATTATTAAAAATATATTCCGTTAATAAATTAAATAATTGTATAGAGTATGATACAATAAAATAAATATGCAAAGTAAATTATTGGATATTTTTAATTGTTTTTAAAACTCTCACATCACAAGTATCAATTTAAACATAAGATTGATTGAATACGGAAAATTTACGGTGTTATCTATCAAATGATGTTATCTATCAAATGATGGGATAAGCCGACCCCAAATGACACGGACACTCACCAAGAAAATAGAAAACATCGAATATTTTCCGTTTTTAATCAATCTTAGTTTTAAGAATATAAGATTTCACCAATATTTCTATATTTTGTCAATCTACAAAAGAAGAAAATAATTTTGCCATTAAAACTTGCAAATATAAAAATACCTTTACACTAATTAAAGTTAAAGAGAAGCAGCCATTTCTTGTACAAGTTTATATTATTTGAGAATGCGTTGTTGTTGTTCGCTTTTACTTAAAAATATATATATTTTTGTTATTAACCTCACTGTAATTACTGATCTTATTTTAAAATGAAAATGAGCCGAGCACCAACAACGCATCACCCCGATTTTATTAAAATAGACACTGAAAATATACAGGACAGTGCGTGCAAATAACATGTTAAATAACGAGGTTTTTGAAAAAACATACACAACGATAATAAGTTCACATTCATTAGCGAATATCATGAAAACTACACAGAAATTCGCCATTATACAGTTGTGTAGTCTGCACAAAGAACGCTTACAACTATTCATATACAGAGCGGTAAACATAGAACTTTACATTATAAATATAATTATCATCATACATCATTTGGCATATCTAGCACACCTTACTTTCACCCAATCGTGGGGCATATACGCGTATTTTGTGACAAGGCTTGTCATTGGATCCGTTCCGAGTTACTTAGTTTGGTACCAGACCGTATAAATAAATGAGTTTATTGTAACTAACATTAGAAATAAAGCTTTCTTTTGCGTGCCGTAGAGACGGAGGTGCTACATGCATACTTCAATAATAAATAAATACTTTAAAACTACTTTAGACAGTTTTTTTTTTAAACGATACGTGTTATATTGATTCCTTTTACACTCGAAAAATACAATACCGATTAATCGAAAAATATTTTAAAGATTTAGCTAACAAATTAATTAACAAATAATATAAAGCTAATATATCTAATTGTAAAGATTGTCATTGATTTTAAAAATACTCTATAATATAAAAAATAAAATAAAAAATTCTAAGGCCAGTCACAACTTTTGTTCTAAATTAAGCTAGCAAGGGAGAAAATACGAACATATTTGACATTATCAAAATATGGCTCAGTTTCAATATAATAATCTCAATTCAACAAGATGTTCCAATATATCAATAAAGATTTATAAAAGAATAACGGAAATCCCTTGCGTATTTACGTAATTACTCAAAAAGTTTGTGTTACTAACTGTTAATACTTACAAAAATGAGTTAGAAGATACTTGCTGAGCCACAAAAGAAATGTTCTAACTTAGAGAAGTGTAAGCCGACCGAGTTGACTGCGTGCCGTGGGGTTGTTGCGTTTGTGTGGCATCACCACTAGGCCGGTTGCTTCTACGCACGCTTAGTCGGCGACACCGCTTCGACGTCTGAAATATGAACATCTCATTTAGGTATAGTATAGTGTGTAAAAAAAATGCGAATCTAACTTTATGGTATGGACCTATCCATGAAACTGAACAACTTTCCCCACGGAACATAGGTCGAAACATGAAAATAATATTGGGCCTCCTATACAAAATGACTCGAGCCGCTGCTGTTCTGATACCATTTTTATGGGAGATCCAAATTCCTTTTCCATATTTCGACGTATGTTTCTTGGGGAAAATTGTTCAGTTTCGTGTGTAGGTTCAGACAATAAAGCAAATTTTTAACTCCCGTATAGCCTAAAGAACAATCGTACTGATTTCCATGGCTCTACGTCAATGAATTTGATGCCGGTGGTGACGGCTGCAGTCGACGCGTCGACAGCTGCAGTAGTACCTGCAGTTGGCAAGTGTTGTTCATTCGTATGAAGCCTTAGATTAGGCTATAATGGCGAGTGTAGTAAGTACTTGACTAGACTATGGAACTGACCGGTCAGCCGCCATGAGGGCCTGGTGCGCCTCCCGCTGCGCCGACACCTGCACCAGCTCCGCCACCGTCGCCGCTTGCTGCTCCGCTGCAACATTCACAAAACATGCGTTAAGGCGGATATACAAGGGGTAAGTACAGAAGCCAGGTGACCATGACCAGACCAAAAGTCAGTGGAAAGAAAACATTCTTAAAGGAGTGAAACTGCCTAGCATGCTCACATGCTTAAGCAAATGATAAAATTATAATGTAAGGCTAGGATATGTAACTAAATCAATGAACTAAGCTGCAAAGATTATTTAAGGTATTCCTGTTATTCATTCATACGCACCACATAGTCCGCGAGTGTAGTCCTTTAGCATTGGCAGTCGTGATAAAGCCAGTTGACAGTTGCTGACGAAGACACGACAAACGTGCGGCTCGCTGTTCCCCCCATCCCCCGCTCACTCACCGGACAGCGGGCGCGTGAGGCGACGCTGCAGACGCGCGACACGACGAGCATGCGGCTCGCTGCACCCCCCACTTACTCACCGGACAGCGGGCGCGAGAGGCGACGCGGCAGACGCGCGACACGACGAGCATGCGGCTCGCTGCACCCCCCACTTACTCACCGGACAGCGGGCGCGAGAGGCGACGCGGCAGACGCGCGACACGACGAGCATGCGGCTCGCTGCACCCCCCCGCTCACTCACCGGATAGCGGGCGCGTGAGGCGACGCTGCAGACGCGCGACACGACGAGCATGCGGCTCGCTGCACCCCCCGCTCACTCACCGGATAGCGGGCGCGTGAGGCGACGCTGCAGACGCGCGACACGACGAGCATGCGGTTCGCTGCTCTCCTCCCGCGCGCGACGCTGCGCCACAAGCCGCGCCCATCGAGCCTCGAACCACAGCTGCATCGCGTCGCGTTCGTCTACATCCACCGTCGTCGAACTAGCATGGACTGACGAAGCAATATGAAATGATGATTCGACCGCTGTACCATAGCAGAAGTAAGGAACTTCGAAATGTCTAGGTACTTTCATGTGAGCGCAATAAGCCTTCAACCGGGATGCTACTTGTCTTAAATTTCTATTCACAGCTGTTTAAAAAACGGTTTTCTTGAAAAATCGTTACAGTTCCTTACTTCTGCTTTTCGTTTCGGATCGAATTTATGAGATTAACTCATGCAGTGAGCATACAATTAAATTATAAAATTAACGAGTTACACATGAGTTACATGAGAAATTAAAAATGATAATGAACGCTAAAGTAAATAAGTAGAACATTTTAGAACATAGATAATTTGAATAAATATTTCTTTTTTATTCCAGCGCAAACATGCTATTTAAAAATGGCAATCAACAAGTTTTTCGTAGAATAGAGGAGTTATCACTTTTTAGTTTCAAGGTTTTAAAACGCACGCACAGTCAAGGTTCATACCGTACAAATATCCCTTTTGAGGGTTAATCAGATAGATCTTGTCTATGCCTTTAAAGATAGCTCCTCTAGCTATAAGCTCAGTGATATTTGAAGCTAAATCTGTTATAATATTTGTCACTAGTGATCCTCTTACCTGTATGCCTGTGCGCATGGTCGCGCGTGTCTGCGGCGGGCGGGGGGCAGTAGCCGGCGGGCGGCGGAGGCACGGGCGGCGCCTCCTGCAGCGCGCCCGTCGACTTGTGCGCCTGGCTCGGCTGTGGCATGCGCACTGCCTGCGTCGGCTCCTGTGTGATACCGACATTTGTACTAAAATATACTCGTCTCTTAAATCCAGCCTGCATGCTTCCCGCGATTTAACAGCCAAGGTAACTTGTCACGAACAAACGAATCAAAATCTCGCGAACTAGCTCTAATAATATTAGGTAGACCGCACTACAGCGTAGCGGCGCGGCGCGGCGCAGCGCGACAAAAGTATGAATAAATAAGTGTTTAGGACTGACGGATTGGAGTAGCGGTTTGTTTACATTTACAGTAAAAAAAAAAAGATTCGCTACATTTTTAATTAAAGAGACTTATTTCTTGGCAGGATAAAACAGAATTAGAAAAAAATCGTAAACAAATCGCGTACTTGAAATATATAGGTAACGGAACGGCTTCAGCTATAAAATGTACTATTCTATAAAAAAAATATAAGCGCATTACAGCTTGGCAAGAAAGAGTTTGGAAAAATTGAGGGCGCCACTTTCTTTGAAAAAGTGGGATTTAATTGGCAACACATGAGGTTTTTTGTATGGTGAAATTTTTGTTCCATCTATCACCGCATCAAACTCTTTCTTGCCAAGCTGTACCCTCTTTATTAGGCGCATTTGTTTGAAAGTTTTTATTGTTTTTGTAGCGGGGAAGAGATCTAACACATTATTATGTTCAATCAGGGATCTTTTCTCAAGGGACAGGTCCGCCTGGTAGCAGTGTTTTCTTATATAGGTGGGGAGACGAATAGGCATTTCGGAACTGCTTGAGCGCATCAGATTAAGCTATGGGGT
>JARACY010004807.1:0-24923 GCA_029255725.1 Scrobipalpa atriplicella | reverse complement strand
TGATATCGTTTTTCAAATCCACCATTTTTCAAGATGTCTGCCATACAAGAGTTTTTTGTATGAAGAACTTTGATCGGGTCTGGCGTGGAAACAGTTGCTCGTAGTGGGGGAGAATAGTACTACCTACTATTCTGTATTAAAATGTGTTGTTTTATTATTATTGTGGTCCCCGTCTTTTCCTCTAAGCAACGGTTTCCGCATCAGAATCGATTAAAGTTCGTCATAATACCTACCCCTATTCCCTATAGGAAATAGAATAGGGGATGGAATAGTTGGAAACTTGGAACATAATATAGTGGGAGCAGAGCAAATCATAGTTTAAAATCGAAAAAAACTGGCTATGAATCCTACTATAGAGAGTTCAAGTTTTTTCGTCGGGTGAACAGTTACTGAAAACAAAGCTGTATGTATAGGCTTTATTCCCCTTGCCTCTCCTTTAATGGGCGAATAAAAAAAAAAACAAAATGTCAAAATGCAAACGTAGGACCTGTGCGTAGGACATATATACGAGTCCAGTTAATGTACGGCCATGGATTGCACAGCCAGATATTACGAAGCCATTGTTATGTACATGAAATACGCGGCTGTGCATTATTGGCCGTGCAATATCTGGTCGGCAATTATCACCCCGTACCAATATTGTACAGCCAGTATTTGGAAGCCAAGGAAAGCACGGCCAATATTTCAAGTACATGCCCATGAAATATTAGCCCGTGCTTTCATTGGCTTCCAAATACTGGCTGTACAATATTGGTACGGGGTGATAATTGCCGACCAGATAATTCGTGTACGTCAGATGAAACTTTACTCCTATTGGTCGAGACACATTCTTTTGTTTATGGTCGGAGCCTCGTTTAGACACTAAGTATTGATTCTGCTACTGCTTCGGCGCTGCGGGAAGTGCAGCCCCTCCGCCCTAGCGTAACTAAGAGCTGGCACCTATCTCGCCTGCGCAGCTTCGGCTTTTTGTCGCCTTCGGCGACCAGCCTCAGCCGCTACGGCTCGTACGGTGCCCGCTCTTAGTTACAGCGGGCGGGGGCTGCTCTCCCTCCGCGCCTCCGGATTTTTATATACACTCTAGGGGTAAGAGCGGAAAGACCACGTGGAATTCGGGGTTAACAGATTCGGTTCTGTCACTTTTTTTCGCTATCACTACTGGCATGATCTACTAAAATCATCAAAACAAAGCATATAGAGTTTCTTGTCTACGACCGCTTGCTTCCGATTGGCTGGTGGAATTTTGACATGTGACATTGGCTTCCAATTATTGCCTGTACAATACGGGTCGTACATTAACAGTCCGAGCTGATAATTCACGACCAGATAACGCACAGCCAATAATACGAATCCCTGTCATATAGTACATGTATTATTGGCCGTGAAATATCTGTCCGGGCAAATATTGTACGGCCAATAATACGAAGCCACGGAATGCACAGCCAATAATTCATGTACATGCCTGGTCTCGTAATATCAGCGCGTACCTTATCGGGTCGTCAATTATCATGGCTGTACATTATTGGTTCCCATATATACTAGGTAATCTGTGAATGCAAATGCGATTGCGATTGCGATTTGGGATTTGAGCCGATGATGAACATTTTTTCTCTTTTCCTTTTCTGTATATAGAAATGGAACAATAGACTTCATTTTTTTTAGATTCAAACATGAAAATAAAATAAAATCAGTGCAGTATCTCGAACATCATGATGCGTTTTATGAATTATTTATTTGCCTTGCGATTTTTCGGCACAAGAGAGTGTAGTGTAATGTTTTGTGTTCCTAACGAGGTCCGTCGTGATTTGCAGAACATCGATTAGGTACCATAGGTACCAACTTGTGTAAAAAATGCTTGTTCTAAAGATCTTAATAATGATACAAAAATACCAATTTTAAATAATAATCGTGAACAAACCAGTGCAATGAGGTTCCATCGAAGGTGTGGCGACAGGGTCACGCTGCTTAACGAAATTCCACCGCTGTACGAAATTTTGTAGAATTTAATCATGGTTTGATTTTAAGCGCGGAACCTCTAAAAGATGATGTTATTTTTGAAGTGTGTATTGATAGAAAGGTGAGTCTGCTAAGTCACTACTTATTTTTTTTGTTTCTGTTTAAAATAGGTAGGTACATGACGCCAACCCACTAAAATGAATGAATGAATAATATAGAAAGATCAACAAAATCATCCAGATTGTAATTATTTGCACAAAAAATTAGTGAGTCTTAAAACTTATTTTGGAAATCCTTGGTTCTTGAAATAAATATGATTTCAAGTGATTTGTGAGCTCATCAGACTGAATAACTTTTGTGAATGCAGCTTCTCAGTGTCTTTCGCCGATTAGTTGGGCATTTTAGGCTTCCACATTAGCTACAACAGATTTTTACTGTTCACAGTGGCTGTTGACTGAATAGTCAATACCAAATCATTAGCTTATAGGCTTACACAGCAGGTTTCCAGATCTTTGAATGTTTTGTATTGACAGACAGTGCTCATTACCCTGATTATTGACTGACCTGATTATTGAATGTTTTGTATTGACAGACAATGCTTATTAACTCTGATTATTATATGCTATAGTGACTTCTCTGCTTCTTCCAATCTTTAATTTTCATATATCAGTAGAAAGTGATTTTCACATAACAAATAACTTTAGCTGAGGTTGCTCTTCGGCCGGAGAGTCAAATTCAGGGTGGAGTGTAGGAGTTGGAGAGTTGTTAGAGTTGTAGGCTTTGGGGCACTATGAAACGCATAGATACAAATAATGAAAAAATTATAGGAAAACATAATTTTACATTTGTTGTAGTTGTTGCTAGCCTGTTAGATCCCACTGCTGGGCAAAGGCCTACCCCGCGGTCTTCCACTTATCACTGTCTAATGCAACCTCAGTCCAGTCTTTCAGATAAGCATCGAGATCGTCACTCCATCTTTTTCAGGGTCGACCTCTTTGCCGAAATCCGCCTTGAGGTATCCAATTTTCCATGACAATCTTAGCCCATCGATCCGGGTGCATCCGACAAACATGCCCAGCCCACTCCCATTTAAGCTTGGAGGTTTTGAACCCTATGTCAGTTATGCCCGTCTTGGCTCGCAATTTTTCATTTAGACTTAAAAAAAAATTGGATAAAATACTTGTGCAAGATAATAAACACTACCAACTTTGAAAATCTTATCAACAGACAACTGAGAAAACTTCATCGGTTTGGTGCGGCTCTGGTACCCAAGCTCTTGGTTGACTGTACCAGTTCTACTATTTTGATTATCCTTTTTACTTACAGTGTGTTATGGCCAAAGTTTGTTTGCATACATACAATTGTATTATGCAGTTATATGCATGCAATTTGAGGATATCTTAATGTATCACAGTTCCGAGATACAAACAGGGGAGTAAAATATACCAGAAAAGGATGGTAGTGCAGTGCTTGCACTCTCTTGACTCTTGACTTGTGTGGGTTCACTGGCTAGTAATTTTTTCATGTGTGAATCTGTGTTCCTTGGGGAGAGTTAATGTCTATCTGCACACATCCAGGCTGTGTCCGGGCCAGAGCCAATGGATGGGAGTGGAGACTGGACCTTCATTCCTATTGGCCAGTTAGCTCCAGCCTGGAAACAGTCCTGATACGTTTAGGTTTTTATTCTAAAATTGTTATGGTCAATACATAGTATTTAGAAGTTAAGTTTCAATTAACATTTTCTTTGTCTTGTTATAGGTGAATGTTTGGAATGGGAGTCTTGAGATTGGGGTCACGACATTGGACCCTGAATATATGGAACTCCCGGCAACTGCGACAAAGTTACGAAATACAGCATGGGTATGATTATTCAAATAGTAATTGGTATAGGAGCAATACAAAAACAAATTTTCATATATTTGCATTTGCAATAATCAACCTTAATGTTTATTAAACACTAGGTTTTTGCATGGCAGTTTCACCTGCGGCAAGATTATAATGAGTTTTCCAGTGGGAATCAAATATTTTCTCGCTATAAAAAGTTGTATAGTATGTTACTCAGGGTGAATGTAGCTAGCTGTCTAATGATTATGAAAGATATTATATTAGATGAAGATATAAATTGGTCCAGTTGTTCAAGAACTCAAATAATAAACTCAAGAGTTTATTTGCTACAAATATACATACAAAAAAAACAAATCTTTATTTTTATTATAGAAGTAATAAATAGAATTTGAAGCCTGAACCCCTTGATTTACGACTACTAGAGAGACAAGGCGAGCATTTGGCACCGCTTGAGCTTGACTGTACTGCCTACTACCCGTCAAAATGCACAAGACCTCTGTCAGTTACCTATCCTATGATATGATAGGTGATATGATAGGCAGCGCGTGGTCTTTTGTAATTTATTCAGGTTATACAACCTCTCGCTCACTCCTATGGAAAAAGGGTGCTCCGAGCACTCCTTTTATGTCCCATTTGTTAAACGATAAGCATGAATTTACAGATAGTGGTAAATCTATGCCTGAACCTATAAAATAATCTACAACATGTTGCATTTTATCTATGTATATTCCTTTCTTTTTTCCTGCAGATTATGTCTGGTAGCTCTATTGTGAAAGATGGTGTAACTCTAGTCAATTCTTATGGTCCCGAGCTCGATACACTAAGAGAAGGAGATTGTTTAGGTGTAATGCGAACTAATAAGGTATTATTATTATTTGTATTATTTTCTATCTTCATGTTGTCCATAGTGCTAACATGAATCAACACATTTTACCCTTTTTTTATTAAATATGGATTTGCTATTGACTCTAGGCAGAAGGTCAGGGATGACAGTGACAGAATCGACGATGAAGCGAGCTCACCCAGAAATTAAATCACAGTGTAAAAGAAATAGAAAGATTAAAAAACCACAATCAAGAGCGGAATAAAAAATACAGTATTGGAATCGGTCCAGCCGTTTTTTGGAAAAAATCAAACAGACATGCACAAACTTTTGGAGATGGAGAAAATCCATAAATCGCCTCCTGCCGTCGTCATTAGCACTGGGTAGAAAGGGTAGAAAAGTTTATAGCGAAGTACAAAACGCAAACGTTAATGAGGCGATTAAATTATGCGCTTGTTAAGTTAGTTTCATCTTTGTGAAACATTTTTTATTTAATACATGAAAATAAACAAATTAAAAGTTACACTTGGATGGGATTCGAACCCACGGTCTTCGGCGTACCGTGGGTGCTCAGTGGTTAGAGCGTCGGCACGGTTCGCCGAAGACCGTGAGTTCGAATCCCACCCAAATGCAACTTTTAGTTTGTTTATTTTCATGTTTTATTATATTATAATACATTAGGTAACACTTTAGGTGTCAAAATATCCAAAAATATAGAATTTTTATTTACTTTAAGTATTTAGCTACAGTACCTATTTTACTTTACAGGGAGAGTTAATGTTTTATGTAAATGGAAGATGTCTTGGTACCGCAGCCAGAGATTTACCATCTAAAGTATTTGCAGTGATCGATTTATACGGCCAATGTGTGCAAGTATCCATAATGCACTCTAATGGCATGAGACCTATAATAGAGTGTAGCTTAGATCAGGTTGGTGATTTAATAATATATTTCATTTTAATTAAACAAATAGAAATTAATTTGTCACCATCTTTAAATCTCATGGTGTAAAATTTTGTCTTATAATTTTCCCTTAAATTTTCCGCATGCTGCTAGGGGTTGCTCAGTCAACGATACTGAATAATTTTCACGACGAAATTTTTTCATGAAACCATGATGAAACGAAATAAGATGTCCTTTATGTATATTTTTGCTGCAGATTGATGAAGACCCAAACAATGATGACACTCTGACATCAATTTCAATGGATGTAGCTGGTCTTCCTCCCGAAACATCATATCCAAAAGAAACCAGAGATGTTTACATTCCCATAACATCAGAAGGAGCTTGCGCTCTGGGTGGGTTTATGTTCCTGTAAACAGTAACATGTTTTTATTTAAAATTGTGCAATGTATTATTGTGTATACAGATGTGTTGTCCCTTTCAGTGGCCCAAGACCGTCTGCGTTTTCATCCTCGATGTGGAATTCTAGTCAAGTTATCTAATAATAACAAGTAAGTGAATATGTTTCGTAGTTGGTGTTTTTTGCCCCGTTAATATTTTGTCATGGTGAAAGTTGTCCAACCTAACGTAATAAATAAAGAACATGGGTAATGTAAAGGTTTGGATTTTCAATAATCTTTACCTTGTTATAATTTTAGGTCTGCAGAGCGGGCAAGACCCCTCGACGACTACAATAACGGAGTTGTGATGACGCACCGGCCATTGTACGACAATGAGTTGTTTGAGATCCGAATAGACCGACTGGTGGACAAGTGGAGTGGAAGCATCGAGGTATGTAGCTCAGCTAAGGTCCCAACTCAATACATTTTCGAGTCCTATTAGAGGTAGAATAATTTAGAAAATAAATTTTCACGGACAATTAAAGATCTTAAAAAGTTAACTTTCACAATTTTTTTGTTGCTGTTGGTACAGACAGAGGCCCATCGTGAGACGTCTCCATCGCTCCTATCCTACAATGTGCTTCTAGTTTATTGATCTATGTCTACTATGTACTTGCAACTGCTGCATAATATTAAACCACACTCATATGGTTTATGCAACCAGCGAAGTGAGTGAGTGTCAATGATGATTTGATTGTACAGGTGGGTGTGACTACGCATAACCCAGCCACAATCCGTTTTCCCTCGACTATGACCAACATGGATACCGGCACGATCATGATGTCAGGCTGCAAGGTTCTTCTCAACGGCCATGGCACCTGCATGGAGTATGGAAACTTCAACCTAGACGAACTGAGGGTATGGATCTTAAATCTCCCATTTTTCTTTTAGTGTCTATCTGGTACACGTTCTTGGCCGGTTTTTAATTAAAAGGAACCGTCGTCAATTGAACTGATAATAAGTTCCATAGTTGTATTGTATGTTGCAAAACGTAACATAATTTACATTAGGTCTTGTTATTTTAAGGAAGGGGATACTGTCGCTATGATGAGGAAAAGTAACGGAAAACTACATTATTTCATCAACGGAGCAGACCAGGGGGTAGCCACTGACAAGGTAGACCAGCAAGTGTGGGGAGTGGTCGACTTATATGGAATGACCGTCAAGGTAGGATTTTTATAACAATCTATCTAAATCTGATATTGCTGTCGTTTCTAGCGGCACCATGCCTTTCCCAACAAGCAAAGTAATCCTATAGTGATAGATTATAAGTCTACCCCTCTAATAATGTTCTTATAAATGCATTGTTGTAGACTTTTTCTCTTATAATACGCTTACATAAGCTTGAATATACTCAAGCGCTTTAGGATTTATATCTCAGTCTTATAGTTTGCTACAAAACTATTTACAAAACAATTATAGGTCTTTTTACTTATAATAACATTTTACAAGCGTGTATATTCTCAAGAGCATATGTTTCTATTACTTAGTCTTATGTTTGACTACAAGTTTATCTTATAAACCACTTATAGGAATACGCATCCTATAATTGTCTGCAGAAAGATTTAATAGTCTTGAAATCTTATAGTAGCATTTTGTAAGAAAAGAAGATATTATAACACTCTTAGCTAAGATAATTCGAAGTTTGTCTCGTAACAGTCTTCTTTAAGACTCTTTTAAATGCATTAGTGCTTAATAAGAGCGTTTTAATATCAAACAAAAGAACATAAGATATTACAACACTCTTAGCTAAGATCATTATAAGTTTGTCTCGTAACAGTCTTCTTTAAGACTCTTTTAAATGCATTAGTGCTTAATAAGAGCGTTTTAATATCAAACCAAAGAACATAAGATATTACAACACTCTTAGCTAAGATCATTATAAGTTTGTCTCGTAACAGTCTTCTTTAAGACTCTTTTAAATGCATTAGTGCTTAATAAGAGCGTTTTAATATCAAACAAAAGAACATAAGATATTACAACACTCTTAGCTAAGATCATTATAAGTTTGTCTCGTAACAGTCTTCTTTGAGACCCTTTTAAATGCATTAGTGCTTAATAAGAGCGTTTTAAGATCAAAAAACCGTATAAGATACTACATCAATCACATATGTAGTCCGATTGTATGAGGAACCCTAAATTTGTTTCAATATGGAGGCATGTTGTCTTGATTGCGACTACTACAAGTACTAATTGACTAACAATTGTTCTTTAAAATACTCAAAGCAGAGTATTTAAAAAAAATGGCGAATGATCATAAAAATCTTCTAATGATTATTTAACAACAAATATTATAAGTGCTATTTTGCAAAGCGCGTTGTAAAATTAAATAAATCTTGGTACAAATTTACAACAAAAATGACTTCCCCGGCGAGTTCCCACACTATATGTGCAGTATGGAGATTATTATTTACCTTATGCAGTTACTACAAATTATAACTAATATTATAAAAGGAAATGGATACTTACATTTTTAATATTTTGCTTTTATTACAACTCACTGCAATAACCAGCCAAAGAAACTGATTCTGTTTTTTTTTTTCAGTTTATAAAATGTACTTATAATTACTAACAACTAAGTATATTACTAGAGCATTATAAACAAAATTGCTTTAGTAAGATGCTTACGTCAGATACTAACAAGTGTGGTTGTACTTAAAAATGTGTAGTTTCAGATAATTATAGAAGCAATTGCGCTTCCTCAAGTGTACTATAGGGATAACTGACATTCTATAAGTTGATTGTACGATCTTTATAAGAAACGAATGCTCCTATAACTGTACCCAAATCCAGCATTGTAGTAAACCACAAGTATCGTACAAGTACAAAAAAAGTAGTCTTGATTTAGTCTTGAAGTACTGATTTTGCTAGTTGGGTTAGTAATTTTAAGATAGCGATGAGTTAGCGCTGTGACTTTTTCATTAATTAGTTGAAGTTAACCGCTGTCAGTTGAAGTTGTCCCGCCCGCCGTATCTAAATTACACAAAAAAAAAAAGGAATTTTATGAAGTGACCATTTTGTGAGCATTCAATATCACGTGTTCATTTGCTATCTCTTTCATATGTCAAAGTTGAGCAAGTGACAGCGTTATCTTAAAATTATTTACGGTATGCTCCAGCTTGCAGCAGATCGACAACTTTATTTAGTAAAAGAATCAAAATAAGTAACTGTAGATAAAATATTTAAAATTATATTAATACTTTTACGCAGGTTTCTATAGTAGACCCATGCGAGGATATAGACAGTAATATTAACAACCTCCCAATACTGCCAGTTACTCCAGATATACTACATGTACCTGCACCAAGTAAGTTGTTTATAACACCATATAAAAATAAAATGATATTTTAGAACTTGTGAGGAATTTTCAAGTGTGGAGATTTTTGTATTCATTATTAGTATATTTATTTCACAGGCAGGATAAGACAAAAATTAGACGAGGATAGCCTTTTATTTCATACGCTGCGTGATTCGAATGTTATTATTATTAACGATGGTAAGACTGCTCATAGGCCTAAGTAAGTATTTGAACTTTGGTAATTGTTTTCTATGCCATTTCAAGCTTATGCAAATTAGGAGCATGTTATATATTTATACAGGGTAGGTTCCCCTAGGACAACTTCTCGCAAACTAATAAGGGTTGCTCATTCAATCAAACTAACAAACACACAGAAATTCTTTCTGGAAATATCTTATCTTATTTAACCGGCAGCCGATATATAGCAAACAAAAACTTCCGCATACCAAATAATAACCTCAGACAATTAGTATGAGCAAGTAAAAGAGATGACATTATAGTGGTACAAAAATAAAAATATTTTTGAACTAGGATAAAACTTACTTTTTTTCTAAAGAGCCTAGCTACCAAAATGTGGTAGATAGGAGAAGTTTTTTTTTTAAATGCCCGCAAAAAATATTTACTTTCATTGCAGATATTACGTAAAACGAAACGCAATTAGGCTGAAATGCTGGAATTCATGCCATTCAAAGAAATAAAACTACTATGGTGAACAGATGACATTCTGTCAATGTCATGTTTCAAATGTCAAAGATGACAAAACGCGTTTTCGTAGCAGGACAAATGAAACCAACGGCTTGCGTGAAAGAGATGTCATTATTAACTCCGCAATCGCGCTACTCTTTTCTTGATTTTGTTATAGCTTTTCAGTTTTCTTTTTCAGTTTGCTACTTCTTTTATTTTTTAAAGAGTCTTGGCGTGGAAACAAGTCCTTAGTAACCCAGTGTTGCTGTTAATATTTTGAGATTTTCCACAAAACACTTAAAATTTAATATAAAAAATGCGGGCGTTTTATTTATTTTTACTTTTACCAATAAGGTCTTTTCTTCATGCTTAATGTCCGGTAAAAAGTTGAAGCTAGTTTAAAATTCTTTGGAATATTGTACCAAGCTTCCTAAAAAAAGGATGATATGCCATTTAATTTATTTCCTAAAAAGAAAAAACTGTTTCGTTGACTAAGCAACCTCTATCAGTGAGTGGAAATTACAGAAATGAGAACTTGATAAACTAAACAGCTCAAAAATTGCTGTACCTATGCCAGTCGTTGTACTCGATCATGGATAACCGAGAAAGTTTACGATGTTTTAGTGCTTTCGAATTCTTCAACAACGGGATCGTAATGACGAACCGAACTCTCCGGACGAACGAGCTGTTCCAAGTGCGGCTCGACCTCGTCATCCCCAAGTGGGCCGGAAGCATTGAAATTGGGGTCACGCAGCACTCTTCTAATGATATACAATTTCCTTTTAAAATGAGCAACGCAAAGTAAGTTTCTTTCAGCCAACTATTTATTCATCATCATTAGCTCATACACGTCCCCACCGAGAGGCACGAGCCTACCCTACATCGGGCCTTAGTCGACCACGTGGCGCGTGGGCCCAGTACAGATTGGTCGACTTCACAGACAACCTTTGAATTTCTTTGCAAGTGTGTGCGGGTTTCCTCACGATGTTTTCTTTCACTGTAAAAGTGCTGAATCGTACATATGTCATTTGGAAACCGAAAAACACATTAATACGTGGTGGTATTCGAACCACGACCTCTTGCACAGGATGCAGCATTATTTAGATTTATATTTATCTACCTTTGCTTTTTGCATACTTCTATAACGAAGGAAAATGATGAAAAATATGTAGGTACTTAAATGTATCCTCAAATTCTCAAATATGTATAGTTATTTTTATCTCTTATTTAGATCGGGCACTTGGGCAATGACCGGCGAAGACGTGATTCGAGACGGAACTATTATAATACCTCAGTACGTCCGAAACTTGAACAGACTTGTGGTAAGTACAGAACAGCTGTTGTTTTTTTATCTTATCTCACGACTGCAGCAAAGCCTTGCTTGTTTGTGGTCGTGCGTACAGAAACACGCCATATTGTCTGATCTGAGTGCGAAATCACGCACACTAAAGCAATGCGCGTGTAGGTACATTTTATCTACTCTCATGTGGTAAAGTCGGTAATACCTAATCAAGAACAGTTTGTTATTGATATACTTTTCCATACACTTCCACCACCGGTGTTGTAATGTTCATTACACACGGGCTCATCGTGTGTAATTAACATTCCCTTACAAGTTAATTTCATAATTTTTTAGGCAAATACTGGTTCCTGGAGAAAAGTTATTCAGATTGGAGAAAAGTTATTCGTTTGAGAAAAGTCCCCATTGTGTCCCCTTGCATCCCCATTGTGTCCCCTTGCATCCCCATTGTGTCCCCTTGCGTCTCTTTGCGTCCCATTGCGTCCCCCTTGCGTCCCCTTGCGTCCCTCTTGCGTACCCTTGCGTCCCACTTGCGTCGCCATTCGTCCCCCTTGCGTCTCTTTGCGTCCCTTTGCGTCTCCTTGCGTCCCACTTGCGTCGCCTTGCGTCTCCCTTGCGTCTCCCTTGCGTCTCTTTGCGTCCCCTTGCGTACCCAGTGCGTCCCCCTTGCGTCTCCTTTCGTCCCCTTGCGTCTCTGCGTCCCCCTTGCGTCACCTTACGTCCCCTTGCAACCATTTTGCGTCCCCCTTGCGTTCACCTTGCATCCCCCATGCGTTCCCTTTCGTCCCCTTGTCCCCACTTGTCCCCCTTGTCCCCCTCGTATCTTCCCCTACCTGCCTAACATGTTGCAGTTTTACAGAACTAGTTGCGAATAATGACTACTTGGAACTCGAAGGAAGTGACAGAGTTAAAAAAAAAAACACGATATCACTCATAGCCCCCACTAGGATTCCCTGTATCGGGGTGCCATGGACATACACAGAAACAACCACAAAGAACACCCAGACCCAGAAACAGACAAATGAAATTCATCATTCAAATGTCTGCCCGGCCGGGAATCGAACCTGGGACCCTCTGCGTAGCAGGCAGATGCACTGCCGACTAGGCTATGCGGGTCGTCAACAAAGTTCTTTATTACTTTTGTTTATTGAAATTGAAATTCCCCAGTTAGTTCGGCCAACAAATCATCTATATGGGGTTGTAGAGTGCGTGAGGAAGTCCCTATATGATTTCTTCAGAAAATTGTTCAGGTTGCTTAGGGAGTTAACATACTAAAAGCCCTCACATCTAGGGCGTGAGTTGGGGGTTAAAGTTCAAATTTTTAAGTTTTTCGCTAATATCTTTTAAACGGTACTTCGTAGAGAAATATAATCTTCTTCACAATGAAAGCTCATAATATTCTGTACAAAAAACTGGTACAAACTTTTCTTCTTGGATCAATACTTACAAAGATATGGTCAATTGGTCAAATAAAAGTAGACGATAATTTAAAATGAATTTCCTTACTGACTGAGTAATTGACGAAAACATCAACGCAGAGGCTACACTACTAAAGCTAGAATAATGAAATTTGAACAACAGGTTCCTTTCCTAACGTAACTTTTCAGTGAAAAAGGATTTTCAGATTTTTCACACCTAAGGGGGTTAAACAGGGGATGGAAGTTTGTATGAAACTCTGTCAATTTTGAAGTTAGGATCTTCTAAATTTGTGTGTAGGCTAATGATTAAAAAATAACGGACACTTCCTTACTGACTAAGTGAGTCAGGAAAATTATCGTTCATTTTTCTTTCACCATATCTTTTAAAGTATTGGTCCGAGAAGAAAAGTTTGTACCACGTTATCTTACAGAATTTTATGAGCATTCGTTTGGCTATTGCAAGTTTTCTCCTAAAACTCACCATTTTCGACCTTCTTTGTCCCCCCCCCCCCTCCTCGGTCGGACCTGGGAGGGGTCCGGAATTTTAGTGTGTATACCTCCTAACCTAACTAGTCCAAACAAAGTACCGAAGTCAAAATTCTTGCCTCTGCCATTTCCGTCTAGAATTAATCGTTGCCCAAGCTAATGAGTGTTGCTTATTATTGTGATTGTTGTTCATAGGAGGGAGACACGGTGGGTGTTATGCGCAAAGATATGGGAATCCTCCATTTTTTTGTGAACGGCGTCGATCAGGGTCCGGCAGCTTTTAACATCCCTGAACATGTTTTCGGAATCGTCGGTAAGTTCCAGTTACAACTTAACAACCAATGCACCTGTTGAGTTGTTCAAAAGTTTTGGCCGTTTTCCGATTTTGGGTTTTTATACCGGGTGTAAGGGACAGCGTCCCGCAAACTGATAGGGGTTGCTCAGTCAACGAAACTGAATAACTATCACCAGGTTTTTTTTTTAGGATTTTTTTAGGAAATGAAAAAAAAATTTGCTTTTCCATACAAATTGTCGGAAGTTTGCGGGACGCTGTCCCTTACACCCCGTATAATGAAGACATCACGCCACATTATGCTAAAACTACTAAATCGACTTTGATGGGACTTTTTTATTTGACTTAGTGTTACCTGGATAAAAACTAATGATACGAAAAAATCACGCCACCTGCCTTAGGGGGTAGGCAGGAAAACTAATCTTTATTGTTTTTTAACCGATTTCGATGGAACTTTTTTTAATCGACTGAACGTTACTTAAACCCAAATTTAAGATAACAATAATCACGCCACCTGACTTAGGGGGTAGGCAGGAAATTAAAGTTTTGTTGTTATTAGCCCCTGTCGTTACATAAATTTAATGATAATGATTCAAAATTATTATAGAACGTTTAAAAAGTAATAAATAAAATTAAATCAAAAATTAAAAAAAAAAAACCGACACGCTATTCCTTAAAAATTCAAACAATATTGTTTAAAACAAATGTAGACCCATTCATGCGTTGTTGGGGGACCGCTTTGTAAACAAATAAATTCGAAGTTTAATTAACGTAACATAAAATTCACAAACTACTTTCATAAGTTAAATGCTTTAAACCTCTTTACCTATTCTGCATGGGTTACATATTTGTTTACAAACCGGTCCCCCAACGACGCATGAATGGGTCTACATTTGTTTTAAACAATTATATTTTACATTTTTAAAGGATAGCGTGTCGGGGGTTTTTTAATTTTTTAATTTCATTTTGTTTATTACTTTTTAAACGTTCTATAATTTTACGTAAATAAGCTCTATGCTAATATCTTAAAACTTCTGTTTTTAAGCGACTAACTTCAGATTAGAAATGTCAATATCATGTGTTTGATATCTCTCTTATATGTCAAGATTGTGTAAGCGACAGCGCTATCTTAAAATTAGTTAAGGGATGGTACCACCAGAATCAACAGCATTGTAATGTTCTTTCAGTGATCGTTAACATGCAGGTTTTTTAATGGTGTGTTTACTACCAGATTTGTACGGGCGAGTGGCGCAGGCTACCATCGTTGACACATACCTGCCGCCACCTATATACTCGCCGGAGTCTCCACTCTCTACGGAATCGAATGCTACTATCTATCCGTAAGTAATATAACGTTTGCACTACTCTTAAATTAAAGATTATAACTGACGGATAGTAGTGTTCCTTCAAATTGTCCACTGCGCGTGTTTGAAATCTATATATCTATATATGTTACGGCTAAAACCCGAAGCGCGGCTGCACCTAGTTTTAGCCGGTTAGAACTAGGTCTAGCCACTTACTCTTGGTTAAACCTAGTACGAGTCGATTATTTTCGGGTAAAACTAGGTCTATCCTTCATCATGCCGGCTACAACTAGGTTCGGCCATTCCCTGTTGGATAAAACTAGGTCTATCCGATATCATTCCGGCTAGAACTAGGTCCAGACAATCCCTGTTGGATAAAACTTAGATGCGTGTCCCGCCAAGCTTTCCGCCCCGCGTCACACTCATGACTCACAGCATCTGCAGCAGCGGCGCGGGGTGGAGGGAAATCCATAAACAATTTCTTCAAATAATCGCATCCGTTTCAAGCGGGCCTGCTCATATGTCTCCTTTGATGACTACAAATTGTTTACCCAGCGTGTTTGCGATCTTTAATGGAATCGATCATTCTGAAGGAACAAGCCTGCTCGCCACCGCAGGCCGCGCCTGTGTGCGAGAGGTTTAATGTTGTGCGATAGTAACGCACGTGCCCGTATCTGTTTGTGTGTGCAGTGAGATGTGTTTCCACCGCGTACACGGCCGCAACGCGCGGCTGAGCCGCAGCCGGCTGACGGCGTCGCGCGCCACCGTCTACTCGGAGTTCAACGACGCGGTGCTGTTCAGCTCGCGGCCGCTGCGCGAGTGCGACATGTTCGAGCTGCGCATCGACAAGATGGTTGACTGCTGGATCGGCAGCCTCGAGATAGGTATATCTATTTTTGTAAATTTATTGTTTATATTAGGTAATCAACAGCTTAAGGGTCTATGTGCTCGCGGCAACTGTCCCTTTCAAACCAATGACAGAATGCGCGCTCTGTCCTTTTCTAGCATGGGGCTGTTTCAAGCCGATTTCATATATTTTTGCATATATCTCAATGTATACAAAAAGTATTGAAAAACAGAGTTGATTATGATGTTCTTCATAATTATACGGTGATTTCGATATAACATTTGCTGTTTCTAAGCTCATAAAACTGTCACAGTTGTTCAAATTCGGCATTGAGACGCCAGATTTTCATGATATTTCTGATGATTTCCTGGTGTAATCATAGTATTTTTAGATTATATCTATGAATCTAGTTGTTCTCCATATTTTAGAGAAGCTAACCATATATAGATTTATTGAAAATTCAACTATTAACTATACTAACAAAGTCAAATGCCGGACCGTGTTTAGCCCGATTTAGAGTACTTCCCTCCTTAATAAGTATTAATTAGAACGTCAGTAGTATTATTAAGGTACTATGTTAAAAGCTAGGCAGGCCAATAAGATATCCCCTACGATATCCCTAATAGACTATCCCTTCTTTGTTACAAACAAGTTGTTGTCAACAAAAGAGAACCAATCGGTTTGTATTTCGTTACTTACAATAAAAAAAAACGAATTTTTATTTTATTTTATTGTATTTAGGAACAAACAGTCCTGTACTTAAAATTAATATATATTTTTTTTCGTGTTCAGGTGTGACAGCCATAAGACCAGACGACCTGGAGGCAAACGGTGGCGTGGGCGCGGTGGCCGGCACCGCCACCGACCTCAACTGGGACACTTATATCCTCAGTGGCGCGGCCATGATGAAAGATGGGGAATGTGTGCGCAGCGGGTACCCACTAGACTTGGACACGCTCACCGTCGGAAGCAGGGTCGGTAAGTATCTAGATATAACTATATAGGTTACTTTTTACTATATTTGTGTTTTATATCATAACAATGCAATATGGGAATAGATAATTCTCAGAAATATTTATAATAAAATCATTACATTTCTGGGCAGTTAGTTTTTGCGTATAATAAAATAAGCTTTCGTGAAAGTGCGTTATGAACAGTTTTTATTTACTCACGTTAACGTTGGGGTGGGATGGGATCTACCTCCTAGTGGTACACCCCGGGCAACGGCAACACAGGCTTGCCTGTGAATAAGTCCGGCTGAATGATCCCAACAAAGCGGTGGTAGGCTCCACAAGGAGCCGCCTGGCTCGCGACCACCCTCTCACCGGAGTCAGGCGCCAAACAGCTTGCTGTGTTCCGTCGGTGCGTGAGACTACCAGTGCCTTAACAGGCGTCTTCTGGGTTAGCTCGCTCCATCGTCGACTCTGTTACGGTCATTGCTGACCTTTGTGTCTAGGTCAAGAGCTAATCCATTCCAAGTAAAAAATATATATATTAAAATGTGATAAATTATCGATCTTACATACATAGCTATTTAAAAAGTGTCTCTTAATATAAAATTGTTATTATAGGTATGATGTGGCATGCCGACCGTAGTCTCCATTACTATCTTGATGGTATGGACATGGGAAAAGCGTGGTATGTGCCGCATCTCAATATCTATGCAGTGGTGGACCTTTATGGACAGTGCACACAGGTATTACTTTTCGATTTACTCACTATTCTGAAAAAATTCAACACCTATGATTTAACAGGCACAATTTCTTCTCTTTTATATTCTGAAATATATTTAGATCTTTAAGCATGTCTATAGTATATGGAGTGTAAAGGACAGCGTCCCGCAAACTGAAAGGGGTGGCAAAGTCATCGAAACTGAACTACTTTTACAAATAAATTCTTTCATTCTTTTTTTATTTCCTGAAAAAACTTACTGATAAATATTCTTCAGTTTCGTAGACTGAGCAACCCCTATCAGTTTGGGACAAGTTAACCCTAACTTAAACCCGGTATAATATTTGAGACTTTCTCGGTTGTTCACTATGAATAGATATGTAGTTATTTTGAACGGGATTATTACCGATTATACTCTGAACCGGAAGCGTGCAACCGCTCCGAAATATTGAGTTAACGATAAATATTTGATTATAATGTGTTAATTATGGTAGTAATCCTATTCAATGTAACAACATATAGTAATATTATGTAAGTAAATAAAAGTTATTTTCCAGGTGACCATATTGCAGAACGAAGAACGCGCGTTCAATTATAATGGATGCACAAATTCTGACAATTCCCTGTTGAGCAATTCTCGGGCTATTACATCGCCGCCTCCGCCATATTGGTATGATTACATTTTTTTTAAAGAGACTACAATAATGTATTGCTTCGGGAGCGATAAAAAAACATAAAATGTGCCAGCTGCATCTCCTCCAGGTAAAAGAGCTAAAAGATTCGAGGGTTTCAGTATATGTAATTTAGGCGATGGGCTGACAACTTGTCACTACAGCAATCTACAGATCAAATGATCAAACAACCCTCAAAACTTGTAAGACGTGGCTGAACGATCTTTTTTGGGTCGTTGACGTTTTGCCTACCCCATTAGGGATTCAATCGTGATAGTATGTATTGTACGACAATAATAACTGTAATCTTATTATTAGATTCAATAATAGTAATAGTACATTAATTACTGTAAAGGTCCGAAATGGAGCAATAATATGGTCGAGTAAAATTAGAAGGCCGAGACGCAGTTAAGGCTTTCCAAAGTAAACGAGACCATATTACATACATATTGCTATTTTGGCCGGGATTAGTATAGAAGGTACTTTTGTCTCATTTGCGAGGACACATAAAAATTAACATTTTTGCGATTCCCCCATACTAACTATTGTGAATTTTAAAATTAGTATGCCGTCAATTCTAGATTTGAAACGGGGTGTTTTGTGCAGGAGTTTCTCCGAGTACTGCGGGGACAACATCTGCCTGATGCACGACTACTCAGTGGCGCGGCGGCTGACCGCCGACCCGGCCGGCGCGCTCGTCTTCAGCTCTGCACACCTCGCCGTCAACGAGATCTTCGAGGTACAGCCTCCTGAGACCCCACGGCCTCGCTCGATTACATAACAACTAAACTTTAAAAAAATCTAGCTGATAACGTCAAACGAGCTTTTTTAAGAAAACCGGTCAAGCGCGAGGCGGACTCGCTCACCGAGGCTTCCGTACCAACTTGGGGGTATTTAAAGCGAATATAGAGGTAGAACCCCCAGTTTTGTTTCCCCGAAAAGGTAACTATTTTAAAGATTTTTTTCACACAAAAGTATCTAGTGTTAAAGGCACTTTGGCCTTTTTTGTGATGAAAGTGAGAGAAAACAAAATGCATTGGTTCGTCTCGTTTGTTTAGAAGTGTTTCGTCCTCTGTTCGATTCATCAGATACGGAAGTGTCCGTATGACAGTTGGTTTGCAAGTGCTTTGCTCTTGTGAGCTTAGCTTGTTTGGATCGGAACGGAATCCGACTCTTTAAGGCTCGTATTTATAAATCGATCTCAAGATTGAGATAATATTTTTAACGCGAGGGCGCTTTTTTGAATCCAGAGCGAAGTGAGGGATCCTAGAGTAGAATCCTGAATCCTAAAGTAGAATCCTGAACGTAGCGAGAGATTCAAAGTACGTCGCCCAAGCCAAAAATATTTTTGCTCCTGAGTGATAGGACAGGAGATAGGACATTTTAACACAAAGTCATTCTTCCCCGCCGGGAATCAAACCAGGGTCCTCCGGATTGTTTGATTTCTATTCATACACACAATAATCAAGTGGCGCCATTGGCCTACATAAAAAAAAGTTTTGTGATGTTTTGTATGAAAACGATTCCTCATTGTTAGAGAATAGGAACCAAACCAAACTCTTAATCCGGATTTTAGTATGGAAGTGCTGACTCTTAAACGTAGTGATTTTATATCCTCTTTGACATGTGACGTGCATGCGCTGTGGGCTTCACGTGGGTTGTTTAGTTTTAATTTATAATTGGATACAAGGTTTTTGGTATCGATTGTGCATTAAGTTACCGATTATAGATATCGATTGCGCATTTGTTCCTTCCCTTACTTCCATAACTATAAATATTTTGCTTTTCGTTGCATCTTTGTTAGAATTTGTATGGGGAAGAAGGTGCAACGAAAAGTGAACTTTTTAATTTTTTCAGCATACCGTTTGTAAAGTACGTCAATACAAATTCGTTTTGACGTTTATAATCCGAACATTACTCTATGATAGTAGATAAACAAATTTACAGTTTTCGGATTTTTTCCTTTGATTGTGCTATTAGACACTGATTCCTTCTAAATTTCATGATGATTGTAGGTCAATGGGAATTACCCTATAGGTTTTTGTTCTTGAGAAGGGCAAAACCTTTATGGTACTTCCCGGTGACCTAGGATATTGAAATTTGGCAAGAATCTATGTGTCTTAGCACAATCAAAGGAAAAATATCCAATAACTGTATTTTTTTGGTTTGATCACAAAAACTTTTCCCTTGCAAATTATCAAACGAACAGATTTTATAGATTCAAGGGACCGTAGACCTGAGTATTCAGTATAAATTTCAAATTGATACATTTACGCATTTCTGAGAAAAAGGGTGCTGGCAGACCGACAGACGGACAGACAGACAGACAGGAACCCTAAGAAGAGTATTTGTTGTGTATCCGAATGAATCTACCTATGTAGATTCGAGATAGGTACATTAGACATGAGATAAGTAATAATAAGTACACCAAACGTTTAAGCTGTATCCTGTACTTCTTCATTCTATATGACATAAATATTTTTCAGATAAAGATTGTGGAATGGAAATACGGCTACGCCGGGAGCTTTCGTATGGGAATAACAGACATCAACATTCTAAATGCGCACGTGAATCGGAGCCTGCCGCCGTCCATCATATATTTGCCGCACTACACTGCGTACATCGACGGTAAATGTCTTTCACAAATAAAAGTTGTAATGGTGGCTAGACTGGAGAGATTTTAATAATAAAAATACAGCTTAGTCGCAAAATGTACCTATGGGCAAAAAAATTGGTACCCACATTCGCAAAAGGTAGCAGTCTCAAAACGTACCTCTCGCAAGATGTACCCATTGCTAGTTTAATATGTTTTTAAGAACAAGAGGAAGAAAAATAATCATAATTTACTCAAATAAATCGTTCATAAAGATATAATTACCGAAAAATACAAAATTCTCAAAAAAAAAAATGCTTATTTCTACACCCCTTTGCTTTACATTACTATAAATGCAGAATTTACGAATGGTTCACGTTTTTAGCTATTAGGTACATTTTGAGAGTGTTACGTAATATAATAAGCCCTGTATGTTTATTTGCCTAGGATGTTACATGAAAAACTCGAAACCTGGTGCGACGCGGGAAAAAGAGCTGCTGTCGTTTGTGCCGTCGTTCGAATGGCTGCGTCCTGGTGACCGCGTCGGCCTCAAGAAGACCGTCGACTCCAGAGTCCTCGTGTACTATAACTCCGAGCTCCTTGATTTAGCATTCGAGAAAGTTCCCGACGTAAGTATATGTGTTACGCACAATCCCCGAACTCGCCCATTGGCCGGAATAAAGGCACACTTCGCGGATAGGCAAATTTAAAACGCGCAATCCCCGGAATGTCCTTTCATTTTGGCCATTGAGCGTTTTACAAAAACCATTTCGCGGACTGGTAAACACGTAACAGCTAATTGCCGAATTCATTGACATATCAGGTGTAGAGGACATTAAAACACAAGGCATGAGGGACAACTTAACGCTAACTGATAGTTGTTGCTCCACAGAAGAGTAAATGGGAGCGGCAGCGACTTTCTCTAATCAGTGGGTTGCTCAATGAATGAAACTGAACAACTTTCAACAGGAAATTCTTTCAGAAAGAGAAAATATTTTTTTGACTTTCCTATGAAAAATGATCACTTCGTTGATAATTTCCTGATCAAATCTGTTCAGTTTCATGAACTGAGCAACGCCTATCAGTTTGCGTTAAGTTGTCCCCTCATGCCTGGTGTTTTAATGTCCTTTACACCTGATATTTCAATGAATTCGGCAATTGACTGTTTCGTGTTTACCAGTCTGCGAAATGGTTTTTGTAAAAACGCTCAATGGCCGAAATGAAAGGACTTTACGGGGATTGCGCGTTTTGAATTTGCCAATCCGCGAAGTGTGCCTTTTTTTCCGGCCAATGAGCGATTTCGGGGATTGTGCGTAACAGATAATAGGCCTCTTATTCATTCTGCTGTGTTTTACGTGATTCTGAATCCGTGATACTGATGAGTGGCTTTGATCCTATCTCAGGATAGTTTTTTTTTTCACTAAACGTCGTTGATCGTCGTTAACTGTGTTTTTCATATAAAATACACGACAACTCACTTGTATGGTTTTTAGAGGTGTTTGGCCTCATCGTTTCGACCCTTTATGAGGGCCTTCTTCCGTCGCGTGTAACGATCGAAGAGTGTGATGTGTTTTTTCTATATTTTCATAGGTCAAACGGAATGACCGTGCTGTCTGGCCATTAATCATTTTAACTTCAAATATTTAAGGAACAGCTAGCCGTAAAACCGTTGTTCATATCGTAATCAAAACAACTTTTACTAATAAATTCTTTCAGAAATTGAAAAAAAAACAATTTTGCTTTTCTGCCATGTCCTAAACAAATTTGTCTGATCGAAGTGGTCGTTTTGTACGGTGAAGTCAATTAATTTTTTATTTCCTGTAAGTTTTTTATTGTATGAATTGATCAGTTTCGTTGACCGAGCAACGCCCATTAGTGTGCGGGAAGCTGTCCTTTATACCATTTGTAACGCGGCAAGGGACTGACAGTAAATACCTTATGTAGTAGGTATATTGTTTTTATCTACTATCATAGACATAGAGTAATGTTCGAATTATAAACGTCAAAACGAATTTGTATTGACGTACTTTACAAACAGTATGCTGAAAAAATTAAAAAGTTTACTTTTCGTTGCACCTTCTCCATACAAATTCTAACAAAGATGCAACGAAAAGTAAAATGTTCGTAGTTATGGAAGTAAGGGAAGGAACAAATGCGCAATCGATATCAACTTAATGCACAATCGATACCCAAAAACCATGTATCCAGTTATAAATTAAAACTAAACGGCCCACAGCGCATGCGCGACACATGTCAAAGAGGATATAAAATCACTACGTTTAAGAGTCAGCACTTCCATACTAAAATCCGGATTAAGAGTTTGGTTTGGTTCCTATTCTCTAACAATGAGGAATCGTTTTCATACAAAACATCACAAAACTTTTTTTTATGTAGGCCAATGGCGCCACTTGATTATTGTGTGTATGAATAGAAATCAAACAATCCGGAGGACCCTGGTTTGATTCCCGGCGGGGAAGAATGACTTTGTGTTAAAATGTCCTATCTCCTGTCCTATCACTCAGGAGCAAAAATATTTTTGGCTTGGGCGACGTACTTTGAATCTCTCGCTACGTTCAGGATTCTACTTTAGGATTCAGGATTCTACTCTAGGATCCCTCACTTCGCTCTGGATTCAAAAAAGCGCCCTCGCGTTAAAAATATTATCTCAATCTTGAGATCGATTTATAAATACGAGCCTTAAAGAGTCGGATTCCGTTCCGATCCAAACAAGCTAAGCTCACAAGAGCAAAGCACTTGCAAACCAACTGTCATACGGACACTTCCGTATCTGATGAATCGAACAGAGGACGAAACACTTCTAAACAAACGAGACGAACCAATGCATTTTGTTTTCTCTCACTTTCATCACAAAAAAGGCCAAAGTGCCTTTAACACTAGATACTTTTGTGTGAAAAAAATCTTTAAAATAGTTACCTTTTCGGGGGAAACAAAACTGGGGGTTCTACCTCTATATTCGCTTTAAATACCCCCAAGTTGGTACGGGAAGCCTCGGTGAGCGAGTCCGCCTCGCGCTTGACCGGTTTTCTTAAAAAAGCTCGTTTGACGTTATCAGCTAGATTTTTTTAAAGTTTAGTTGTTATGTAATCGAGCGAGGCCGTGGGGTCTCAGGAGGCTGTACCTCGAAGATCTCGTTGACGGCGAGGTGTGCAGAGCTGAAGACGAGCGCGCCGGCCGGGTCGGCGGTCAGCCGCCGCGCCACTGAGTAGTCGTGCATCAGGCAGATGTTGTCCCCGCAGTACTCGGAGAAACTCCTGCACAAAACACCCCCGTTTCAAATCTAGAATTGACGGCATACTAATTTTAAAATTCACAATAGTTAGTATGGGGGAATCGCAAAAATGTTAATTTTTTATGTGTCCTCGCAAATGAGACAAAAGTACCTTCTATACTAATCCCGGCCAAAATAGCAATATGTATGTAATATGGTCTCGTTTACTTTGGAAAGCCTTAACTGCGTCTCGGCCTTCTAATTTTACTCGACCATATTATTGCTCCATTTCGGACCTTTACAGTAATTAATGTTACTATTACTATTATTGAATCTAATAATAAGATTACAGTTATTATTGTCGTACAATACATACTATCACGATTGAATCCCTAATGGGGTAGGCAAAACGTCAACGACCCAAAAAAGATCGTTCAGCCACGTCTTACAAGTTTTGAGGGTTGTTTGATCATTTGATCTGTAGATTGCTGTAGTGACAAGTTGTCAGCCCATCGCCTAAATTACATATACTGAAACCCTCGAATCTTTTAGCTCTTTTACCTGGAGGAGATGCAGCTGGCACATTTTATGTTTTTTTTATCGCTCCCGAAGCAATACATTATTGTAGTCTCTTTAAAAAAAATGTAATCATACCAATATGGCGGAGGCGGCGATGTAATAGCCCGAGAATTGCTCAACAGGGAATTGTCAGAATTTGTGCATCCATTATAATTGAACGCGCGTTCTTCGTTCTGCAATATGGTCACCTGGAAAATAACTTTTATTTACTTACATAATATTACTATATGTTGTTACATTGAATAGGATTACTACCATAATTAACACATTATAATCAAATATTTATCGTTAACTCAATATTTCGGAGCGGTTGCACGCTTCCGGTTCAGAGTATAATCGGTAATAATCCCGTTCAAAATAACTACATATCTATTCATAGTGAACAACCGAGAAAGTCTCAAATATTATACCGGGTTTAAGTTAGGGTTAACTTGTCCCAAACTGATAGGGGTTGCTCAGTCTACGAAACTGAAGAATATTTATCAGTAAGTTTTTTCAGGAAATAAAAAAAGAATGAAAGAATTTATTTGTAAAAGTAGTTCAGTTTCGATGACTTTGCCACCCCTTTCAGTTTGCGGGACGCTGTC